>PYDT01000372.1:2500-32991 GCA_004837865.1 Musa balbisiana
ACCGAGTATCTATCTGTTGATACGATTTCCGGCAATCCCCACGATCCGATCCGAGCTGTTTGGAATTGGCATAGTTCGGCAGGGGATCACGAAATCTTGGCGATCTTCTCTATCTAATGAATGAGGATGTCCCCGTTTGGAAATCCGCCGCCCCGCCGCACCCACCTCCCCCCGAGTAATGAGTCAATAGGAATCACACAAGGGTAGATTGATAAAAACCCGGGTAAAATACCCCCAGTACCCTAACCCCGCAATAAGGGACATTATATTTCCTTTTAGGGATTGGCGACTTACCCATTCATGACTTTGGCACAGGGCCGGTCCCAATGGTCGGTCGGGTGAATGAGGAGAATAGACAGACGCTGTTTGGAGACAGACGTCTGTTTGGCATTCCGGCCTTCCTTCTCCTTTCAGGGCTAGCCGAAAGAGAATCAGTACCTCTTGTCGTAATAATCTGAATAGGCTACCGGCCTCGGGATATCTTTGCTTCGGAACAAAACAATTAGAATTAGTCGGGTCACCGGAATATGTATTATTCCCTATGGGGGATCTTCCAATTGAGAAGATCCCTCGACCTGAGACTAAGAGAAGGTCATCTATTTTCTTTAGTTTTCAGTTAACCAATGATTTCTTTTATTGGAGCAGATTATCAACAAGCATTTCTCGTACATGCGTATTTTTTTATTTTCCGATGGATTTACATGGTTTCATTAATGGAAATTGGTTGATGTAGTGAGTAATAGACTCTGGTTGTTCGCCGTTCAAGAATTCTTGTTTTAGGCAGTTCATATCATCCATACGTGGTTTTGATCTAAGATTTCAAGTCTCCATGTTTCAGCAGTGCATATTGTTCATGGCTAAGGTCCAAATATGGAACAAAAATGTTTCCACGACTCTCCCACCCGACGCCATCCCTGTCCTTAATCCCTTTTTTCATGGGCCCCCACATATCTTTACGGCTAAGGTATGGGAAATCTTTCCTCACTGTTAATGAATCAATGTTTCATTTCATCCGAACAAGCCATCCTTTCTCAAACATTGTCTTGTTATTTGATCCAATAGCGTTTCCGTTAGATAGAAACAGATGTTGAATAAATACTGATAACTCTCCGGATAGAGTATTAGAAAGGAAAGACCATTAGATAATGGACTATTGCTTCTAAGCCATCTCTGGCGATGAATCAACAATTCGAATTACCTTTCTTTGCGTATTCTTGATGAACCAGCATTTATACCATAGATGTAGAAGGTTTTGCTTTGGTAAGTAATAAGCACCTTTGACATCTCTTCATCTGCAAAAGCATTCTCGACGTGAAAACACAGAGACAAAGGGCTGATCTTTGAATAGGAAAAGAATGGATCGCATCGCCCAATGAATTGGCTTACCGAAAAAAGAAAGCCTTGTTCTTTGGAAGATCTATCCTCGTGTCTGGGTACGCACTGGTTTCACTCTGCAAGAACTCCGAAGTCATTCTCTTGAAGCTCATGCCTCTCATGATAAAAGTCCGCTTCTCCCGAGCCCGATAGGAAAATGGGCTTTTCAATACAATCACATAGTTTGTGCCACAAGGCGGCATATTCTAGGAGCCCAAACTATTGATTGAATAATCCTCCTTTATCTTTGCGGGTCACGACCTCTTCCTCTTCTTCAAACTCCGATCGTATTTTTCATATAGAAATCTCTAGTCAACGATAGAACAAGATCTTTTTGCATCATATCTAACGTTCGGGGACCGATAGAAGTATGTCCTCGAAGGATTATCAAACTGACTGCCAATCTTTTCTGTCCCGTAGGGGCCCGCCAAGCGCCTCTACTTCTACTAGCCATGAACGAGATCAGAATCATTCTCAACATCTATAAGAAGTGATCGATGTTTTTTCATCATGGTCCTGTTGAAGACCCAAAGATTTGAGCGACCGATCCGGCAGAACAACTCAAAAGATAAAGAAGTATCGTTAATATTTCTTCATGCTCGTTCCAGTTTCGAAGACCATTTGTACAAATAAGAATCTCCCTTCTTGATCCTTCTTCATATAGATAGATATAGATCTATGGGGCAATTACTTAGACGTACATTTTGTGCAACAGCCCTTCCTATCTGATAGAAAAAGAGCCATATCCTGAACCGATCTTACGGTATCGCAAATCCCAATTTTGGTCTATGAAGGCTACTCTATTGTATTAGTTTCTATAATTGAGTTCTTCCTGTTCATACTAATTGATAGGGCCTCGGATTGATACTGCTACAGATCTCGGTACATTCACCCATGGTTAAATGGACCCCAATCCTTAGTATGAACATTTCTTTTCCAAGTGAAATCCCTAGTATATGAAAGAATTAAAAGTGCTTTCGTTGTTGGCGGAATAAGAAGCCTTCGATCGTAATGCATGTCTTTATTGATTCGGAGTATTAGAGCGGGATCCACTTTTTTGGGCCTAATGAGTCGAAGCACACAAGAATATTGCTATGGAACATCTTTCACAATCTCTGAGAGCTAGTTTCTGCTATAGCACCGCGGGATAAGTAATTCGAGAAGGAGCTCATTCATATACAGATCATGAATGTTTGGAATCCATATTATGCCACGGAGACTTTCTTTTGCTAATTCGAATTGAAAGGTTCTATCAAATCGGTCTATTGTCGGCGTCTACATAGTTACGCTCCTATCAAGGTCATCACAATACGTCACTATCTATATCGCTATCGTCCACGTATTCATCAATATCATATCGTCCACTATCACGATCATCAAAATCGATATCATCATAAAGAAAAATCTTTAGGCTTGTCATCCGGGAACTGTTCGAAATACCGATGACAGGCACAGGGGTTGTCGCTAGGTATTTGACAAATAGATCGTCCAGTTCCTATAGACCTATCCCTAAAATACTCCTAGAAGGGGATAGGGCTAAGCGGAGGCGAAAAGGGTTTTCCATGAATGGTAAAATGAAAACTATTACCCCACAGAGGTTTGTGAATAAGGTAATTGTCTATATCGAAAGAACAAGGAATATCCGTTTTCTGCTAAACAGGAGCCCGTGAACTCATAATCATTTATATACTTGTCCACTAAAGTAATCGTAAGTAAAGGTGATCCCGGTTGTTCAATCAGTGATAACCAGAGCATTCTTTGATAAATGAAATCACTACTGATTCGAACTCAATCATAATTTGATCAATCCTTTTTTCCTGGTCGTTAAGGTAGAACTGCACCAAGAATTCTCTTTCTTCATCAGCCAATCGAATCCTGTTCGCGACCCAGGTTCTATTTTCCTCATCCATCCAATCACCGTTCCCTTTTGTCTTTTTCTTATCAATGAATAATCCTCTTACTTGTACCTACTTAGATGTCTCGTATTTCTCGAAAAAGTGATTCGATTGATGGATTTGGTATGATACTTATGACGATTGATTGGATTTTGTATGATACTTATGAGATCGATGAGATTGATATTCAAATATTTCTTCCTAGAACGATTGATTTGCCCACAAGCGAACAAATAGCATGTTTGCCCAGCCAAAAGCAAAAGCAAAACCCCGTATTTCTTCCAGAGAATCTCCTAATTGTTTCGAACAACTAAAAGGATTTCTTTAACCAGAAAGCAATTCAGTTCAGATGTAGGATACCCCACCAAAAGTTTTCGCAACTCAATCATGTATGATGGAATCATCAAAGATTTGATCTTTCTAACTCTGTCTGTAACTTCCCTCGAGGCTATTGGAAAAAAGAGAGATGTCAGACAACGGAATATCCTACAACAAGAAGAGGAAAACGGCTTGATAGAGGACTCCACATCCCGCCATTTGTTGATCTCAGGATGTGTCCTGTATCAATGGAACGGGTGACTCATTATTTCGATGAATCATTCTTCGGACAGAGAATATTGCTGTAAACACCCCTCGAAATCTCAACGTATCGAGTCCTTGGGAAGATCTTCTGATGAATTGCCATATCTATCTGATCGCTGCTAATATCATGAAAATGGATACAAATTTTAAAAATGGATACAAATTTGTGACTGCTACTTAGTCTCGCAATGGTCTGAAAAAGTAGCTAAAAGGGTGAAATTTCGATATTTGCACTCTGTCGAAGTAAGGAACCATGGCATATATGTTTGGAACGGATTCCATTTTGTTTGAACCTATCCATTTTGATAGTTTGAAAAAGCACTATCTCGTTGAAAGTTCTATACATTGCCGTTTCTCAACGCATTTCTTTAGAGAAAGACTCCGTTTTTTTTTCCTCTTTCCGGATGGTAAATATTTCTCAGAACATGGAGTGTGAATCAAACCCTGTTGAATTGAAACTGAGATACCGATGCAAGTTCTTCCCTTCTGAATCAGATAGATTCATATCTGAAAGATCTGCCAATAAGTTCTTCCACATTGACTCTTTGGTTTCTCTGTTAGAGGTGTTTGCGAAATGTTCTGCGATCGAGTAAATAGCTCTAGCGAAGAATGGCTTCGGATCAATTGGAAAACGGAAAGATTTGTACAAGTTATACGTTTGTCACCACTTTGTGGAAATCTTTAGGTATGAATATGTTAGAATACCTTGACTCGATTGGTGAAATAGTCCTCTCTCTCCAAAAAATATGTTTTTTTTTACCGACGGCACGAAGAATTTTTTGTTGCAAATGAACAGGGTAGTGAGGAATTGTCCATATGTAAGATCAAATTATTGATACGGGTCTTTTTCCACATAAAAAGGAAGCTTTGTTACAATAGAACCAAAGTGATTTGGATCATTCAAGAATCGAAGTCGATTTGCTTTAATAAAAGAAATTCATGAACTTCTATGAAATGGTTTCACGGCTTCACCAATTGTCTCGATCATGGAATATCAATTGAGAAATAGGAATCCGTGTTATCAAAGGATTTCCTCGCGGATTATTTCTAGTATAGAATGAGTCAATCATCCACTCTGGTATCTTTTTGAACAAAATGGTAAGTTTGTTCTCCATTGAGGAAAGAATTCCGGTCGTGGGGAAGTATCATGATCATCCAATAAGAAGGTTTTCAATTTATGCAATGACATTTGAACAACCTTTGATTCTAACAACTGATTGCGGAGTTGATCATTCGGACCTTTCAATTCACGATTTGGATCTCGGACCTATGAATGGGGTATATTCCCGATACTCACAAAGAAAAGGGGAAGTGACTTGGACAAAAAGAAACGAAGTGACTTGGACAAAAAGAAACGAAGTGACTTGGACAAAAAGAAACGAAGTGACTTGGACAAAAAGAAACGAAGTGACTTAGACAAATTTTGTTTGTCGATAGCCTCGGACCAATCAATCGAATATTGATTAATACTTAACCGATCGAACACTACTTGAAACCGTTCTTCTGTTCAGAAACATGTTCCAAATGTTCCTGGAAATTCTTGCTCTCATTGACCATTTGTATCTATATACATCAGGATCCCGATTCCTGATCTCTCGTTTCGAGAAAAATAGGTCAACCATTTCTCTGGACTATTTTTTCAATTCGATAAATGTTGGTTGATCGTATTTCTTATATTTATATGATTTCAGAGTATCATTTCTATTTGATCCTTTTGAAGTCCATATTCGAAGTTGCGAATCGTTCTATTCTTAAAAGAATCGATTAGATACATTCGTCTGTACCCCTCAGGTGCTATAGAATTGGATTTGAATCATTTTCGGATCAATCTATCTTGATTGACTGCCCCACTTATGTTGTTGGTAGCAATACCGCTGTTTTTAGTTTTGGATCTTTCCGAATCCTTCCCGCAGTAGATTCCGACCGATTTTTCTGATCCTCGTAAAAAGATTCATCTCTTCTAAAAAAGAGGAGGTAAACGCAATAGATTTCTTTTTGTTTCCGATTCATCTCTGGAGTGACTACCTCATTCAAGAATTTTTTTTTTGATGCCAACCCCTTAGGAATCAATAGCAGGCAAATCCCCTATGATACACCAGATCCGCTCGGTTATTGATAGAGTGAATAATCTGCCATTTCTTGAAATCTCTCTTTTCTGATATCCAATCTGGGTGGTACGGTATCCCCTTTTGTTCCGGTCAATGAATTTAGCTGAAATAAATCCAAAATGGATTTTTTTGTTCAAGATGAAATCTTATTGGAACTGTCCATATCCGGTTCATCCTTCGGAACCTACTCACCATCCCGGATCTGAGAACTAGGGATGATTGAATGACGGTCTTTGTAATACATAATTATCTTGATAATCAACCATTGCTTTATTTTTCCAATCGCCTGGAAGGGACAAAGAACCTCTTTTTTTTCTTTTCTTCAAAAATTTCTGATCTCTAGTTGGACCTCTCATAGGAATTTCGACCCAGATGAATTTCTGACCATCTGTCATAGACAAAAGAACGAATTGATCTTGTAGGATTCCCTAAGAAATTCTTCGATTTCTTCCGGAAGCAGATGATTATTCACGCCTTCTCACGTTTTCCGTGAATTACCGGGACATTGAGGAAGATCCAAACAGGCATTTCGGGAATCGATTCTTGATTCTATCTCTGTTCGTTCCGTGAAGTACGTAAGGATCCCAAAAACTTCGATCTTTCGTTTAGTTTGCTGAATGTCTGTTTGAATCGATCACTGTGGATATTCCTGACTCCTCATTTCTAATGGAATCGGAAATGATCTATGGATTTGCTCAAATATCCTTTCAATTGGCTAGAAAATTCCCGTCCTTAACGAAAATAGATCTTGTGGAATCATATTGATATTGACATACTTCCGTACCTTGCAAAAACCGTCGTCCTTGTTTACCAACCACACATTGTCTAACCAATCAACTTCTCTCTCCATACGTTTCCCAAAAATCCGATTCGTTCTGATTCTTCCCCCACTCACGCAGGCGTATCTTGCGAATTGCCACATATGAAAGGAACACATTTTGCAAAGAAATACCCCACTTTTTTTCGAAAGAATGGTAAACATTCTCAATATCACTTTGATTGAATAGTTTTCTCCGCTCCTGTTGTTTGAAGAAACCCTCCCTTCAATTGGTCTTTTTTCACGAAAAGCAAGACATGAGATCACCAATCACGTCTTTCCCGAAGATTTCGAATAGCTGTCCCAAATTCACTTTGATTATGTTTCGCTTCTTTCTTCCCTCGAGAAAGGACGATCAAGACAATTCCAACATGGTCCTTGCGGATCGTATCAATCCGTATAGGATAACAAAAGAAACTCCAGATATTCGCTATCTTTCCCTCTTTGACTGAGATCTTAATTCCAGCTACCGTTTTTCATTAGATTCTGACAACTAGAAATCCCTCTTTTTTTCCGATCACCGATTCTCCACCCGCGAACTCCGTTAGATTCAGCATGATAACAAACTGTTTATTTATTGGGAAAGAAAACCCCAGTACTTCTCTGCGATCCTGAACACACTCTCAGAATCTTTTTCCCCTTTTGAAGTACGGAACGCAACAATCAACCTATTGAGAGTGGAAGCCGAAAAGATTCTTCCCGTCTATTTTCTGGTCCAATGGAATCATAGTTATAGGAAGAGCTCCATCAATGCGATTTTTTCTTTCGACCATCTTTCGATGTTAATACGAGCTATAAGGACCCGCCCCCATTAACGCAAGCCGTCCTACACCTTTGATTACACCTTTATCAGAAATATCGATTGCTTGGTTGAACCTGATTGCGGAGTTGAAATCATGTCGTACCTTTCAATTCACGATGTGGATCATGGACTTGAATGTGGGATATTCCCGAACTCACAAAGAAAGGGGAAGTGACTTGGACAAAAATGTAAGTGCTTGGACAAAAAGGAAGTACTTGGACAAAGAACGATGACTTGGACAAAAGAACGAAGTGACTTAGACAAATTTTGCATTGTCGATAGCCTCGGACCATCATCGACTATTGTTAATACGTCACCGATCGTAACACTACTTGAAACGGTTCTTTCTGTTCGAAACGAAATGTTCAAATGTTCCTGAAAGTCCTTGCTCTCATTGGCCATTTGTATCTCTATACATCAGAGCGCCGATTCCTGGATCTCTCGGTTCGAGAAAAAATAGGATCAAACCATTTCTTCTGACTCTTTTTCAAATTCGATAAATGTTTGTTATCGTATATTTCCTTAATAGTTAATGATTCAGAGTATCATTTCCTATTGTCCCGTTGATTCCATATTCGAAGTTGCGAATGCGATCGATTCTTAAAATAATCATTCTATCTCATTTCTTATGTCACCCCATAGGTGCTATATATTTGGATTTGAATCAATTCGGAGCAATCTATATTGCTTGCGCCCTCCATTATGTTGTTTGCAGCAAATACCGCTGTTTTTTAGTTTTGGATCTTCCGACTCATTCCCGCATTAGATCCGGAAACCGATTTTTTCTGATCCTCCGATCAAAAGATTCATTCTCTTCATAAAAAAGAGGAGGTAACCCATAAGATTTCTTTTGTCGATTCATCTCTGGAGCTTGAATACCGCATCAGATTTTTTTTGATCCAAACCCGTAGGCAGCAATAGAAAGCAAATCCCCTATGAATACACCAGATCGGCATCGGTTATTGATACAGTGAATAATCTGCCATTTCTTGAAATCTCTCTTCTGAGTTCAAAATCGTGGTGTAACTGTATCCCCCTTTTGTCCGGTCATGGAATATATAATAACTCAAAAAATGTCTTTTTTGTTCAAGAATGAATCTTATTGGAACTGGTCCATATCCTGTTTTTTCATCCTTCGGAACCATTCACATCCCGGTCTGATGAAATAGGATAATTGGACGGTATTTTGTAAAGACATAATTATCCTTGAATATATCAACCATTTCTTTATTTCCCAATCGCCTGGAATGGACAAAAGAACATCTTGTTTTTTTTCTTCAAATTTCTGATCTATAAGGTGGACCTCTCAATCGGATTCGAACCCAATTAAGTTCCCTGACCATCTGTCAGAGAAAAAGACGATTGTCTTGTAGGATTTCCCAAGAATTCTTCGATTTCTTCCGGAAGCAGATGATTATTCATCTGCTTCTCACGTTTCCGTGAATAGCCGGCCATGAGGAAGATCAAAAAGGCATATTTTTCGGATCGATCGATTCTATCTCTGTTCGTTCCGTTGAAGAAAGGAGGATCCCAAAGAATCGATCTTTCTTTTAGTTGCTGAATGTTGTTTGATCGATCCATGTGGGATATTCTGAATCTCATTTCTAATGGAATCGAAATGATCGAGGGATCGATCAGAATATCCTTCAATTGTCTAGAATCCCTTACTTTGAACGAAAATAGATCTTGTGGAATACATATTGACTATGACAATACATTCCGTACCTTCGAAAAAAAAAAACCGATCCTTTGTTTACCACACCACCCTTGTCCTAACCAAATCAAATTCTCTCTCGCTACTTTCCTCAAAACAATCCGATTCGTGCTGATTTCCTCTTCCCCAACTAACGAAGAGATCTTGGGCGGAATTGCCACATATGAAATTGCAGACAATTTTGCAAAGAAATACCCCACTTGTTTCTCGAGAAAATGGGAAACATGCTCAAATCATTTGATTGAATGTGCCTCAGCTCCTTGTTTGGTTTAAGAAGCCCTCACCCTTCAATTGTCTGTTTTTTCACGAAAAGCAACATGAGCTAACACATCAGTCTTTCCCAAGTTTTCGAATAGCTGTGCCCCATTCACGTTTGAAATTATGTTTCGCTTCTTGTCTTCCTCGGGAAGACGATCAAACAATTCCCAATCATGGTCTTGCGGATCGGATCATCCGTATAGGGCTAAAAAAGAAACTCCATATATCGCTATCTTTCTCTTTGAATGAGATCTTAATTCCACTACGGTTTCATTAGATATCTTACACTAAATCCCTCTTTTTTTTTCCCATCCCGGTTTCCCCACCACCGCGAACTCCGTTAGATTCAGCATGATACACTTTTTATTTTTGGGAAGAACCACAGTACTCTCTTGCGGATTTCCAATGAAACCACTGCCAGAAACATCCTTTTCCCTTTTGGAAGATACAGGACGAAACAATCAACCTAGTGATATTGGAAGACCCGCAAGATTCTTCCAATGTCGCATTCTGGTCCAATGGAATTCCTAGGTATCGGACGAAGCTCCATCAATAGAGATTTTTCTTTCGACCCTCTTGCGATTGTTATCGAGATTAAGACCGCTACTACAAGCATACTACACCTTTGATTCACCTTTGATCAGAATACGATTGCTTGTTTGAACCCTGCGACTCACGTGAACGTAGGGTACTCCAATTCGGTCGGGGTCAAAAAGTTTCTAAAGCTTTTTCTTGATGGAAAAAAAGGTAGTTTGAATCCACGAATCTAAAGAAATAGTGAGATTCTTGATCTCTCATCATATCTCTCCCTCAATTCGACGGAGTCCCCCGCAGAATTTGAATTGATTCGTCCCATAAATCCCGCCTAAAGATTTATTTCAACTAAAGATTTTATTTCAATTGGAATTTGTTATTTATACATTTACGATAACTTATTTATACGACTACTTATTACGATATAGTTATTTATACGATCTACTTATTTATACATTTACGATAAACTTATTTATACAATATACTTTTTTTACGTTACTTTTAACGATATCTTATTCTACGATATACTATTTAACGATATACTTATTTCGCATATACCTAGTTATACATTACGATATACTTATTTATACGAAGACTATGTATACGAATACTTATTTACGATATACTTATTTATACGATATCTTATTGAGAGATACTTTATTACGATATACTTATTTTACGATCTACTTTTTAATACGAATACGTATTTACATCTATTTCCGATATACGATATCTCTGTTTAAGCTCCATGGCTGAATGGTTACAGCGCCCAACCTATTGGGCAAATTCGTATGTTCAATTCCCCCCCCCCTGCTGGATGCACACCAATGAACGTTCAATAAGTCTATTGGATGGGCTCTGTATCAATGGAAACTCATCCTCCACGTACATAACGATTGGGTATGTTATATCATACATACAGATGAAAACAGTAAGAACTAGATTCTTATCGTACTGGAACTCATCGGGACGAAATGGATTTATGGATGGAATCAAATTCAGTATTTACAGAAAAAATTTCGGTTCATTGGGCACAATCAATATACTTCTAATGTGAATCGGATCAACTAGGACATAAATAAGCATTGGGTCGAACCTTCTTTGTGTCAAGGTATAGCTATGAATAGTCATCGACTCCCGGAAAGGTAGAAGAATTGGACCTATTAGGACATACACGCTTATACGAACGTATGATCATTACGCTTTCACCCGGGTTTTCTATTCCACCTCTTATAAGAAAAGAACTTAAAGCAAATACTTATAACACGGCGATACAGTTATACAAAACTTCTACCCCGAGCACACGCAATGGAGCCGTCCACAGTCCCAGTGAATCGCAATCCACGAAAATACTTTGATCTTATGGAACAGCATGTTGTAGTAAGTCGTATGCCAGAGAATCTTACCGCACGGCATAGAGGGGTGGGTCCTAAGCTCTCTACCTTAAAAATTCGATTTCGACGGATGAAAAAGACATATCTGGTAGAATCGTAACCAATAGAGAATACGACCCCTAAAATTCGGAAATGCATACATTTGTCCATACACTATGGGTATGGTGAGAAGAGATATAATTATTACATCCCAGAGGGGCTATAATTGGAGATCCCATTGTGTTTCTGGTACAGAAGTTCTATCATCAAGGAATTGCCCTACTTTGAGTGCGGTTTGAACTATTGATTTACGTAATGGGAAGTACCTTAGGTGTTTACGATAAACCAGAAATCGTCACTGATCCAAATTGAGTACCTCTACGGATAACGCCCTCAACAGAAAACTGTGAGTACACGCAGCAAGTGATTGATTCAGTAGTTCCTCATAGAAAATTATGACTCTATAGATATGGTAATATGGAGAAGACAAATTGTTTGAAGCACCACAGAACCGGAAGCGCCCCTTGTTTTCAAGGAGGAGGACGGTTTATTCACATTTAATTTGATGGTCAGAGGCGATTGAAAGCTACTCCGTGGTAATGTAAGATCCCCCCCGGGGAAAAGAGAGATGTCTCCGACGTTACCCGTAATATGTGGAAGTATTCGACGTAAATTTCATAGCGTCATCGGTCTGAATGCTACATGAGAACATAAGCCAGAGACTGACGTGGGGAGACTAGGATGTAGAAGACATACATAGATGGTTCAGCGATGTGGATTCTATATATCCACTCATGTGGTACTATCATCAGATACGCTTTATATAAGATCCCTCTGTCCCTAATATCATCATTATACCTCTATACAGCCGTATCTTGGGAAAAGCTTGTCAGTGTGGGAAGGGGTTTTTATTGATAAACAAGAAGAATCTACTCAACCGATATGCCTTCGGCACGCCATGACAAATAGAAATCCCACTTGGAGGGGACATTATCTAGAGCAGCAGGTGCTGTAAGCGAAACTGATTGCAAAAGAGGGTAAAATCGCCACATTAAGATTATCCATCTGGGGAGGTCCGTTTGATATCCAAAAACTGCTTTAGCAACAGTCGGACAGTGGGTAATGTTGGGGTGAACCACAAAAGTTTTGGGTAAGCCGGATCTAATGTTGGCTAGGTAAGCGTCCTGTAGTAAGAGGATAGTTTTTAGGAACCCTGAGAACCATCCCCATTGTGGGGCGTGAGGGTAGGCCCCCCAATCCGGTAGAAAAAACCCACTCAACAAACCCCCTTGGGTTTATCCTTCGCTTGGAGAAGAAGTAGAAAAGGAAAAAATATATTGATGATTTTATTCTTCGTCGCCGAAATAGGAATAGTGAAAATAGAATTTTTTGAATTTGAAAAAATGTGATGGGCGAACGACGGGAATTGAAACCGCGCAGGTGCATGCACAATCCACTTGCCTTCATCGCCACTTTGCTACAGTCCGCCCCCTTTTCTAGCTAAGGATTTTATCTTTTTTCCATTCATAACGAATGGTAGTTATATTCATACCATAACTATGAAACAGTAAGAACTAGAATCTTATCGATACTGGAACTCATAGGGAAGACAATGGATTTAGGATGGATCAAATATGCAGTATTACAGAAAAAGTTATTCGGTTATTGGGGGAACAATCAAATATACTTCTAATGTCGAATCAGGATCACAGGACAGAAATAAGCAATTGGGTCGAACTCTTCTTTGGTGTAAGGTAATAGCTATGAATAGTCCTCGACCTCCCGGGAAAGGGTAGAAGAATGGGAACCTATTATGGAGAATACAATGCATTACAGAAGTATGGATCATTACGCTCAACGGGTCTTTCTATTCACCTCTTATAGAGGAAAAGAACTTAAAGCAAAATACTTAATAACACGGCGATACATTTATACAAAAACTTCTACCCCGGAACACGCCAATGGAGCCGTTAAACAGTCAATGTGAAATCCAATACACGAAATAATGTGATTAGGGACAGCATCGTGTAGTAAAGGTCGTAATAATGACAGAGGAAATCATTACGCAACGGCCATGAGGGGGAGTCATAAGCCCGCTCTATACCGTTTAAAATCGATTTTCGACGGAATGAAAAAGCTATCTGGTGAATCGTAACCATAGAATACGACCCTAATCGAACTGCATTACATGGTCTCATACCACTATGGGGATGGTGAGAGAAGAGATAGATTTACATCCCAGAGGGGCTATTAATTGGAGATGATTTCATGGTTTCTGGACAGAAGAGTTTCCTATATCAATGGGAAAGCCCTACCTTTGAGTGCGGTTTTGAAACTATTGATTTACGTAATTGGAAGTAACCAAATTAGGTTACGACGAACCTAGAAATCGATGCAATGATCAATTTGAGTACCTCTACGGCTAGACTCAACAGAAAAACTGGTGAGAACGGCAAGGGGGAAAAAAGGGGCCCCAAGTGATTGACGGTTCAGAGTTCTCATAGAAAATTATTGACTAGAGAATGGTATATGGAGAGACAAAATTGTTTGAAGCACGCACCGAAAACCGGAAGCGACCCTTGTTTCAAAGAGCGGAGGACGGGTTATCCCTTTAATTTGATGGTCAGAGGCGAATTGAAAGCTAAGCAGTGGTATTAAGATCCCCCGGGGAAAAAAAAAGAGCGATGTTCCATACGATACCCGTAATATGTGGAAGTACTCCCTCCCCCTCCAAGTATTTCATAGAGTCATTCGGTCTGAATGCCTACATGAAGAACATAGCCCAGATGACGGAACGGGGAGACCTAGGAGTAGAAGATTCATAACCGAGGATTTCAGCAGAAGATTTGGACTTCCTAATAGCCACTCATGTGTACTTCATCATACGATTATATAAGACCATCTGTCTAGATATCACATATAAATCTAGAAAGCGTATGCTTTGGAAGAAGTTGTACAGTTTGGGAAGGGGTTTTATGAGAAAAAAGAAGCAATCTCTTTCAAACGATATGCCCTTAGGCACGGCCATACATAACATAAGAAATCACACTTGAAAGGGTGGACAATTAGCTAGAGCAGCAGGTGCTGTTAGCGAACTGATTGCAAAAAGAGGGTAAATCGGCCCATTAAGATGACATCTGGGAGGTCGTTGGATATCCAAAAACTGACTTCGCAACAGGTCGGACAAGTGGGTAATGTTGGATTGTGAACAAAAAACAAGTGTGGGTTTAGAGCCGCGATTAAGTGTTGGCTAGGTAAGCGTCCTGTAGTAAGAGGAATAGTTATGAACCCTGAGACCTCCCCATGGCGGGCGGTGAGGAGAGCCACAATCGGTAGAAAAAACCCACAAACCCTGGGGTTATCCGCGCTTGAAAAAAGAAGAAGTAGGAAAAGGAAAAAATATAGTGATAGTTTTATCTCGTCGCCGTAAAATAGATAGTGAAAATAGAATTTTTGAATTTGAAAAAATGTGATGGGCGAACGACGGGAATTGAACCGCGCCATGGTGATGCACAATTCCACGGCCTTGATCCACTTGCTACTCGCCCCCTTTTCTAGCTAGGATTTTATCTTTTTTCCATTCATCATTGATTGTATTTATTCTTACCTCCATACTAACTTAGATTCTGAGATTATTGGCATAGAAATGCCAACTTTAAAATAACAAACTGTAAAAAAAATGAGTAATACACTGTGACCTGTGACACCTCGCAAAAAAAACCCTTTGTGCTAACCCTTTATCGGAAAAATGGAAAAACTCAACATGAGGAGAGAAAGCAATAATAGTAACTTGGCCCTCGGGCACCCCCCCCCCTACATTATCCCACAATGATGCCATACATCGCTATTATAATGGAAAGGAACATTTAACCTATTTTGATATAACCGATCGTATGGTATGTCACAATTGGGAGAATTCGCGCCTTACTTTTACTTTTGCGACATGCAAGAAACGATAATAATCTCGTCGTTAAGTTAATTTAAGTTCTTTTAATATTCAATAACACTTTTAATATTAAATAAATAAACCAAATAAATAAAACTTTAATATAAAATCTAAAAAATATAAAATATAAATTAATATAAAACAATTGAATTGAAAAATAATTTTTTTTGTGAAAAAAAAAAATAATATCAAACAGTGTTTATCATTTAGTTGGGGGATAGGATAACCTTGATAAAGAACTGGCGAGTTCGGTTAAAAAGTAAACAATTTTAGCTCACATATATGTAGTATGTCCCCTGTTTTCAAAGCGCGAAGAGTAATTGATCAGATTCGCGACGTTCCTATGAGAAAACACTTATGATACTGAACTTCATGCCTTATCGAGCACTTATCCCATTTTAAATTGGTTTTATTCTGCAGCAGCAAATGCTCGTCAAATAGGTTTGACTAAGCTGTTCATTCATTAGGGAAGCCAAAGTTATAGGAGACCATTGTGAAAAAACTACGCCTCGAGCTCGAGGACTTAGTTATCCTAAAAGACCTACTTGTCATATAACATTGTATTAAAGGATAAACTCTAAATTATTTTTCGATGAATCTCAGATTTAGATTCATCATAGTAAACATATTAAAATAAATATTATGGCTGGAAAGAAAATATAATAGGAAAATATGGGACAAAAAATAAATCCACTTGTTTTCAGACTTGGTACAACCCAACGTCCATCATTCCTTTTGGTCGCACAACCAAACATTATTCTGTGGGTTGACAGGAATATGCAAAAATACGGATTGTATCAAGAACTATGTACAAAAAAATGGAGAATATCCTCGGGGTTCGAAGGAATCGCTCGTATATGAATTAAAAAAAGGAAAAGGAAAAAAAAAAAAAATTTGATTGATCCATGTCATACTCTATATTGATTTTCCAAATTTATTAATAAGGGCCAAACACGAGAATCGACAGAATTACAGATGAATGGTACAAAAAATTTAATTCTGTGACCGAATACTCAACATTGCTATCACAATAGTTGAAAAACCTTATGGGCAACCTAATATTCTTTTCGGATATATAGCTTTACAATGAAAAAATCGAGTTCGTTTCGAAAGGCAATGAAAACGGCTATTTAATTAGCTGAAACAACTGGACCAAAAGGATGCAAGTACAAATTGCGGGCGGATTGACGTAAAAGAAATTGCACGTGTCAATGGATCAAGAGGCATTGTTCCCCTACAAACAATTCGCACGCTAAAATTGCTCATTGTTCCCTATACAATTCGAACTATCTATGGATATTAGGCATCAAATTTGGATTATTTGTGGACAGGAATATAACATTGATTTATCTTTCCATTCTGGCCATTGAATAGAACAAAAATAACAACGTTTCATTCTTTTTCCGTTAAATCAAACCAAAAATGAGCAATTCTAATTCTATAAGGTTGAATAAAATCGATTGACCATTTTGTTATAATTGTATGCTTAGGTGTGTGACTCGTTACTTTTTCTTTAGAGTTTAGAATTGGAATAAAAAAAAATAGACTAACCCCTACTTTAACTAATAACTATATCCAATAAATAAAAACAAAATAAAAACAAAATAAACTAATAACCAAATATTGCTTCTATTGTCGAGTCCCAAGAAACGTCGCACTATATGAGATGAGTGGATCAATCTATAGTTCAGCAACTGAAAACGAAATCTGTTCCATAAAAAATCTGATTTGGGTTGTGAAACAAAATAAGGGATGTGGAATAAATGGAAGGATGATAGAAAGAGAGAACAAAAATATCATGATTATGATTTCCAATATGTCTGGTCTATTGAAGTTAACCTCATACAGGCAATGTGAATAAAGCATCAATACTGAATGACTAAAATAATAATAAAGAGCCTCGGGTTAATAAAACTAAGGAGATTTGAGCGGTTCGAGAAGAATTTTGTTTTGGGAGCTCCTTGCGAGTTCAGGCCTACCATTAATGGGGAACTATGGGAACGACGGAACCTGTTGACTGCATAGATTCTACGTGAAAACGAATCCGAATAATTCATTGGTGGGATTGGCGGAACGAACCGAGAAAAAATTTTATTTATTCTGATCAGTCGTGGGTTGACCTAGGACTAAAACAGTAAAGATTCCAATATTCGCCCGCGAAACCTTTATTTATTGAAGATTACATTTACAATATTTAGCTCATTTGGATAAGGGTAAAAATAGGATCAATGATCGTTATAAAATAAAAGCATTATCTATAATTATAAAAAGCATTTATCTATATTTATATCTAATTCTATAATTTATATCTATAAATAGTCATACACATAATATTCTAGCGAATATCCTGTATACCATCTTCCTGTGATAACAACACAAATTCAATATTTAATAAATTGTCTTATGGTATAGGTTTTATTAATTATTAAATACCTGCTTATCTGTAATATTATGAATCCTTTCATTCGCGAATGAGCTGATGATAAGAAACTCTCCTTGTCCGGTTCTGTTAGTAGAGATTGAATTAAGAAACGAACCATCACTATAACCCAAAGAAACAATTTCGTACACAACCTCGAGGAAGCATGCAGGGAATTCTTGTCGGGGCAATCGTATTTGTTTCGCAGATACGCTCTTCAGCACTTGAACCCGCTTGGGATCACAGGCCTTTTCGACAAATAGAAGCCGGCAAGAGCAATGACCGAGAATGCGCGTCGTGGTGGAAAAATATGGTTCCGTATATTTCCCGACAAACCTGTTACCGTAAGACCTGCGGAAACCACGTATGGTTCGGAAGGGAATCCCCCGAATATTGGGTATCCGTTTGTTAAACCCGTCGAATCCTTTATGAAATGGGCGGAGTATCAGAAGCTGTAGCCAAAGCAGCTATTTCACTCGCTGCGTTCACAAGCCTATACGAACTCCATTTGTCAGGATAGGTTAAGTAGAACTAAACAGTGTAATGAGGATGAAAAACAACGGCAGTTTATTTATTTCTGGACAGAGAATATTTCTTTTTCCTTCATCCTTTGCATTCAAATAACTGATTCAATAAAATATAATGATTCACCTCAGAACCCTTTGAATGGTATCGGATACAGCGGAGCTCGGAATTTAATGTGTATTCGAATCATAGGAGCTGGTAATCATCGATATGCTCATATGTGTTGACGTTATTGTTGCTGGAATCAAAGAAGCAGTGCCTATATGCCACGAGAAAGATCGGAAATATTAGAGTGTAATGGTACGTACTTGTAAGAACTCAAACGTGGACAACGGTATGATAATACATATGAGACAATGCTGCGGTTGTCATTGATCAAGAAGGAATCCAAAAGGCACTGAGTTTTTGGTGCGATCGCTCGGGAATTGAGACAGTTGAATTTTACTAAAATATTTTTGATTGGCTCCCGAGGTATTATAATACTACGAGATGGACTATGATATTCAGAACATCTCAAAATAGATCAATTTAGTAAATCAAATTAGTAGATTAGAGATTGTGTCTCACGCATATCACTTTTAATAATACATAATTTATAATAAAAAAAAAAAAAAGAAAGAAATAAACAAAGAAAAAAAGGAAACAGTTGATATATCAAAATTTGGCGGCACCAATAATTATAGTTCGTCATGGTAAGGACACTATTGCCGATATAAACTTCATAAGAAATGGCTGACATTTAAAAAAGTAACGGTTCGAATAGCATCTACTAATATCACCGGAAATATTGTGAAATACTTCTACGAGAAGGTTTATTGAAAACGTTCGGAAACTAGGAGTACCAATATTTCTTGGTTTTCACTCCTCTCTGGCGACCTAGAAAGACTAGGAAAAGAATACACAGACTATTTTAAAGCGTATCAGCCGACCCCGGTTTAACGAAATTTTCTTCCGACTTCAACAAATTCCTAAGATTTTAGGTGTAATAGGAATTGTAATTCTTTTCTCTTCCCGAAGTATAGAACAGATCGAGAAGCTCGACGAGAAAAATGGAGGCGAACTTTTGTTATATATCTGGTGATCCTCCCCTCTGGTATCCTAATTTTCTCTCTACCTTCCTATTTGTGAAATAGAGAGGAAAGTTAGTTATATAACTCTTCCTCTCCATTAGTTGATACTTCAAGGAAGTTACCTGGAATGACAAGACAAAAATTTATTCATTAAGGTTAATTACTGAATCCCTTCCCAACGGTATGTTTCGGGTCCGCCTAGATAATAAAGATGTAATTCTAGGTTATGTTTCGGGAAGGATCCGGCGCAGTTTTTATACGGATCCTACCTGGGGATAGAGTCAAAATTGAAGTAAGTTGTTATGAATCAACCAGGGGACGTAGAATTTCAGACTTCGCACAAAGCTCGAATGATTAGTTATTTTAAAAGCTTTCCTTTCATGCGATACAATCGAAGTTAAATGACGATCCAATTCGAAGTTTAAAAAAAAAAAATCAAGAGACTTATTTTCTTCAATGATAGATTCAAATTAAGGTAAGGAATCAGAATATGAAAATAAGGGCTTCCGTCTAAAATTTGTGAAACATGTCGACTGATCCGTAGCGCGGGACGAATTATTTGATGTGTTCCAATCCGAGACATAAACAGAGCAGATAATCTTTCTAATAAAGAACTTCTAAAGAAAGACAAAAATAACAGGATTTCTTTAATATTGAATTGATATTTCCGTATCTTGTCCTTTCCGTATAATTGCTGACTTATATTTATAGAGTCTGCACAAACATAGACACAGCTATACCAAGAATCGTTCACGTATGAATGGCGTATGGTTCCGTAAGACTGGACGTAAATACCAAAAGAAGTATTCCCGTTCAAGTCAAGTTTCAACAATACATTGGTAACTGTTACAGATGTACGAGGGTCGCGGGTGGTTTCTTGGGCCTCTGCTGGTACTATCCGGATTCAAAGGGACAAGAAATGGACACCCTATGCTGCTCAAGCGCGGCATTAATGCTATCGTACAGTATTAATCAGGGTATGCAACGAGCAGAAGTTAGGAATAAGTCCTGCTCGGAGATTCGCATTAGAGCCATTCGTAGAAGTGGTATACTGATTAGTTTCTTACGTGATGTAACACCTATGCCACCTATTGGTGTCGAACCCCCTAAAAAAGACGTGTGTAGAATAAGAAAAAACAGATTTCAAGAGAAATAAATGAGCAATAATCTGATAAATAATAGTATTAGTATGTATGGTCGGAGAAGTAAGATCCCTCGACACTACAGGTTGAGGTGTGTGGATCGAGATAGACAGTAACGTCTTTATTATGGTCGTTTCGTTCTGTCCCCGCTATGAAAGGTCCAGCTATACTATAGGTATTGCCATGGCGTAAGGCTTTACTTGGAGAAATAGAAGGAAAATGTATCACCCTTGCAAACTTCTGAGACAAGTGCCGCATGAATATTCTACGATAATAGGTATTGAGACTCGTTACCTGAAATTTTTACTAAATCTTTGAAAGAATTGTATTGAAAGTAAATATATATGATTTAGACTCCATCCATTGCGCCAGGGTCCCTAAATACGTACCGCTCACGATTCATCTCACACCTCCGTGGAAATCTTGACCAACACAACAGCTAGCTAGCCTGACGGAACCATTGATTTTGTTTATTGGATTACAAATCAGGCGAGATCGTGTATTCGTACTAAACCAACAACTACTCGACAATGCGTTTCCTATAGTGCTGTATCTATGCCTGTTCGAAATGCGAATCATAGTATTCATTCTATGGGAATGGGAATGAAAACAAAGATACTTTTTCTAGAATATGAGATGGAAGTTTAACTCCTAAGAAGCACTTAATGAAGCTTCTCGTAATTTAATTGATTTATTTATTCCGTTTCTACATGCGGAGGAAGGACATATTCAAAGAAAATAAAAACAGGTTTACTCTACCCATTTTTACCTTTCAGATAGATTAACCAATCTAAGATACCACCAAAACTGAAATTCCTTGAAAAAAAAATTTTGTATTTTTATTGACCAATCAGAATTACCTTCCAGACCTAAATTGTCTCAAAGGTCCAATATACACACATTATTGGACCTTTTGAATAAGAGTCAAGAAGATCTTATGAAATTGAATATTTTCGCATAGAAGATGTAAAAGAGATATCGGACACTCTACAAAAGCATTTCGCAATTGATTTACCTAAGAATCAATTTTAATTTTAAATCCATTAAATTATTTCATCTTCTTTTCTAATAAAAATAGAAAGAAAATTTATAAAGAAAAAGAATAAAATTTTTTTTTAAATCTTATTGCACAATCCGTATTTTCGTGGAAATCATAAAAAATTAATGTATCCTAAGAATAAGTGACTTGAAGTCACTATTCTTAGATACATTAATCATGGTATTTCACGGTTGATCACTTTAAAAAAGACCTAAAGTTAGCGATTTATCAATAGTTCATGTTGCTCCAATACCTAACCAAAGAGCTACTGCGGTCCGATCAAAAAGACTGTTGTAGCTACTGACGGCGAAATGGATTTTGGAATTTATTAACATTCTCCAAAAAAGGTACTGTCAATAATCCCGTTGGTACTGAAACCATTAAACGAACACCTCATACTATTGGTACTGTGCGGAGTATTTGAAATACGGGAAGAAGTACCATTCGGGTAATATTTCCAAAGGAGTTGCAAATGGATCCGCCGGTTCCCAATCATTGACGGTTCTAGAACTGCCAAGCCTACATTACATGCAATAGTACCTAGAATTACTACTGGAAAAATATATAAAAGATCATTGGGCCATGCGGGTTCTCCATAATAATTATGCCCCATCCCTTTAGCCAATTTAGCTCTTAATACAGGATCGTTCAAGGTCAGTTTCTGTTATATTGGTGATATGTTAATTCTCTGGATCCATCCCCGAAGGAACCGACATGATAATTTTTCATCATCCGGCTCGAGCAAGAATTAAGGGAATTGCAGAAATAGATCCATATAAAATCTCTTTTTCATACATATCCCACATATCATATATAATGCTCTATTTAAGAAAGATTTCCCAGATTCCATTATTTTCCGGATTTCAACTATTCTTGCAACTCATTCAGCTTCGTAAGGTCAATCTCATATCAAGTAGGCTTATAATTTATCTGATCAAGTGTTTTTTGGATTTGTCCTCTGTCTTTTGTGATTGTGTTATATCCCCCACCATCTCGATTTTCTTACACCAGTAATTTACTTGTTACTAATAAAGTCTAGCCTCTGTTCTTTCCTTAATCTCTAATTCACTCCGATAGTATTATCGATCGAACCAGGACACAAAAAAAACAGGCCCCACCCGGATGCAGAGGAAATGCATCATTTCTACACTACAATACGGGAAGTGAATAGACATAACTTGAATCTGCCACAATAACTTATTTTTTCTCGGGATCTACGGAGCCTGTTCATGCATACATATTCAGGTATGATCTAGAAAAGGTTCTCCCAAACGAATCCGGCACTATCCTCTGCTACATAGGGGGTACGTGGTGGTTTGATGTGGAGACCATTTGGTTGTGAATTCCAATGTTGCAATAAAAATCTCTCTGCATGGCCTATCAATAGTTAGTCACACACTCCCATAATCATCCTCCTTCGAAATTAACTTCAACTATTCGTATCAAATTAATGAATACAATACTTTCGAAGTTGGAAAAAAGTATCCAAATAAACATGTCTTAGTTTTCATAATCCAATTTCTAGCAATGAAGTATTATTGTCTATCGTTCCTCCCCAGTATGATATATGAATCGTATACAATATCTATGATTCTCATAAAGGCCCGAACTACTTGCTTACGTCTCATTGAAAATGCCTTAACATAAGATACGGCAGTACGAAGAGTCAATACCAAAGTGTGTAAACTATAACGAGTCAAAGTGGATTGCCCAAACACTAGCCTTCCGCGTAATAACTCTACCAAAGGCGTCCTATTACTGAATAGCTTCAGTACTCCTGTCAAATTTTTACTGCCAATACCCAATTTGGTCCCAGGTAAGGAATAACCAGTTTCACCCAAAGTATGCCGTCAATACAGCCAAAACAAAACTAACCCAGTTAATTCCGGGGTTTTTTAAACCACCTGTAAGGTACACCGAAATACGTGCAAGATCATCTTAAACCATCATACTTGCTGACCATCGATGAACGGATCGATTAACCAACCAAAGTTTGGGCCACTCAGTCCTCTGTTTGAACAGAGGAACAAGCCTCTGTAACGGTTGGAAACCGTTAGTAACAAGTCATTCAACACCTGTAGCTACTTGTACTAAAAACCCCGTAAGTGTGATCCCCCCTAACAATAAATAATGTTGACAGAGGAGGACATATTTACTAGTTATATCATCTGCATCGCTGAATCTCAGACGGTTCCTCAACCAATCTTACTTTATTGAGATAGGTAACCAGGCCCAGGGACTCCCCCTCTGAGACCGTATAGACAATTTATCTCGTACGGCTCCAGCATAACCCACACATGGCGGATTTTCAACGGATATGTAAGAGAAATTCAAACTTCTTATCTTAGCCGCTTGATTTTGCCCCGACCCTAATATACGAAGTAACAAAATACGAATTTCTTCTTTGTATTATAATGCCTCAAATATCAAGTTGGCTCATCTGTCTCTTTTGATTTGATCATTACAGGCCGTTTGAATCTTGCTCTTCCTATTTTTTTTATTTGTTATTTTATTCTTGTTTTTTTGTGTATGGCGGATTGATTCTTGTTTTTACTATTGATAGGAATTTGCTTGTTGAGACCCTATGAAATCCATTGAAACCCAGATTTTCATATAGAACCACGAGCTTTAATTTAATAAATAATAAATGCCAAGCCTCAGCTAAACTCAAAGTGTTCTCTTAAGTAAGAACCCTTTGCTTATCCTTTATTTCGGATGAAGTAATGACTCAACAAAATCTAGAAAAAGGTTGTTCCTCGGTCAAGAAAAAAAAAAGTCGGAAGGAAAAAATCGTTTGATTTAGAAATATCTTTGAAAATTTCGAGTCCGGTTGCGAGTTCTGAATAGTAGGTATGAATCATAGTTTTAATATTTCTTTTCTTATCTATTCTATATTCTATATATATTCCGTGCTCCAGATACTAGAAGAACTATCCCGACGAAATGAAATCTCTCGCTAGAGATACAGACCATTCCTCTGGTATTATCAAGGATCAATTATACACGTCCACACTCATTTCCCGGAGATCCGAAACAATAAATTCCACGGTCGAACTCCAAATTGGCTAGAAATATCCCTAGTTTTAAGTAAAGTAATTTTTTTGATTGAAACTGGACTTTCAAAGTTTCTATAAACTTACTCAATTGTAATTCCGCAGTAAAAAACGGAAGAATTATAAATTTCCAAAATAATAGATAGGAATACCGTAAATAAGGGCCATTGCTACTCCCAGTTAATGTGTAGTCCCCCACCCGGAGCTACTTTCCATATTCCCGAATTCACATGGTTTCAATAAATTCCCTACCAGTTTTTGTCTTGGCCCAGACTAGCACTACTCCTCAACGGTTTGTGTAGCCCAATCCCTATTTAATCATTGGTTGAGATCTTTGACTTTTGTAACCATTCCGTTGTAGTTGTAAATAACTCTTATCGTAGATCCATTGTGTCTGGAATTGTCACAAAATGGAAACAGCAACCCTAGTCCCATCTTCCATATCTGGTGTCTTTTAAGCTTTTACCTGGGTAACGCCTTATACCGCTTTTTGGGCAACCCTCACAACAACTAAGAGATCCATTCGAAGAACAAGGGGCTAATTAATATGGCCTCCCATATGGGGATACTCATTACTTCCTTGAGATAATGAAAAAATTATTTCATTTTTTAGTTGTAACCTTAGGCGTTCTCGAAAAAAGAAGAGCGAAAAAAATTATCCCAAATCCGAGACTAACGGAATGTATAAACCTGCTTCCATAGATTCGAAATCGTGGTTTACAATTATACTTCCCCACCTATTCATTTGGCATCATTTACCATATAAAAGAAAATGAAGCGGTCACAGAAAAGATGGTGATCAAGTCAAGATTTCTTTCAGTAACCCTAACCCATGTCAACTCAAAAAGAGGCGAAAGATACCCAGCACTGTTGGTCAGAACTACTTGTCTCGTTTGTAGTTGGATCTCCAGTTTTTTTGGAAGCTCCAAATTCCCTTGAGCACCAATCTGGATCATGCCCAGCAAAAAACCTCTCTGAACAAGGTTTCTAGCGCCATGCCAAATTTGTCCCGAAAAAGAGGCAAAGTCAAACGTCCATGGCCAGAAAGTGAACCACACCCTCTTGGACTGCTGCGAAAACGCCATCAGATTCAAGTCAGCCCGATCTAATTCAAAATTTCACCTATTGGGCACGTCTAGCATTTTTTACAGTCACCGGATCACTATAACTTGACTCCCTTGCGTTCGCCACCAATACTCACCGAGTTTTACCCTACTTGTTCACACTATACTGATTCTCTGCCCTTCTAAAAGGAACATCCGGCTCTAACAATTTCCGTCTCCATCTACCAAACTACCGGAATGTTTCAAAAGTTAGGCATACGACGTAAAAAAGCCAGCGCCCTTCTTTATCTCTAGACGGGGTGTCCTAACCCCCAACGCTATCCATCCCGTTGTCCTTGACCCCCTGCTCTGAATAATCCCCTTTTGCTGGCTTATTTACCAATGTAATCATCAAAGCTAATTTTTTCGGGAATTTAGACCAAGCTTTCCGATAAACTCAGATTTTGGCTAGGCCGGCGCTAACCTCTTCGTTATTATTTCTTAGCTGAAAGTATCCCTGATCCCACTGATAACGAGTGGGACCAAATCATTCGATTGGGTAGTTGCTGAACCATACCACAATAGTTCCAGCACAACGAAAGCTGCAAAACAAACAGCAGGCGATACTACGTGGAAAGTACAGTTTCATACTATGCCCATACGTATCCTTTGTATGACGTTGAGCGGACGGCCAACTAGATGGAATAAGCCTGCTATATGCCCAATGTCCCCCCGCATATGATGAAGCTATTCCTCGGGAACAAAAGGATCACAGCCTTCCCGCGCCCCACGCCGGACTTCAGTTGTACTTTTCCATTAGTCCATAAGATCGGCCCCAGATGCCAGACCATACAAAACCTGTTACCTGAAAATGCGCCAAAGGCCAAAAGCAAGCCAACCCTGAGAGAAATACATGACTTCCAAAGATCTTAGGCCATCCAAAGATTGTTTGCCCGACGTTCTCACATAATATTTCAGGTCCCAATACAACCCGATGCCAGATAGCTTCAAGAGCACAAGCCAGAAAACACAATATGTTGACCCTGCCACAACCCTTCATAACTCCAAAGACCGGGATCGTTAACAGTTTCCTCCTGAAAAACGCCAACCACCCCAGACGAATTTTTTATTCCTAACGAATTCATGAAGGGTATAACGAACATATTACCTTGTCCTCCACATTGGATCCAAGATCGGGGTCAGAGGATCACAAACGCTATTTCGTATAAACCATCGAACCGCCCACCAGCACTAGGGCTGTTGCATTATAGGACAGAAAGCCAATCGACCGGGATCATTCACTACGATCATTATGACACGATACCAAAGCAAACCCAATGAAATTACCCTTTATCAAGAAAATTACACTATGTCCTTTATTTTATCGCATTGGAAAGACTATACTATGTATCTAACCTTTTCAGTAGATTCCGTCTGAGAAGGGTTAATTTTTATCCTTCCATGGAAAATATGGACATTCCTGTTCGTAAGAACAAGCGACGCAACATTCTTACCCGATAGTACCAATACGCAATGGGGGATTATTTCTACTTTTAGGGAAACAATGCGTAGATACCTTGTTTATTACTCCAAACGATTGACCGTTAGTTAAAATTTTTCTTTATTCATTCTGTCTTACTCTATAAAATCAACCTTTCCAATTGATGTATAAAAAATCTATGTATAAAAGACATAACCAAAAAGGGATAAGACGATAAAGCCATTGTTATGTTCCAACATTAAGTGAAGTATAGTATCCATTTTTTCTTTTTTAATGCCCGTTGGTGTTCCAAAGTACCTTTTCGGAGTCCTGGATAGGAGATGCAGTTTGGGTTGACTTATAGTGCGACTTGTCAGACATATTGGGTTATTGGCATTTTACCGTTCTCTCCCTCGATCGAAATCCTCTGTTTTCGCCTAAGAAATCTTGTATTGAGTGAACCACAATCTTCGGAGCGTGAGTGCAATTAATCAAATTTTTTTGTTTTAGACAATTAGGATAATTTTTGTTGACTTGGAAAATAAAAATAAATCAAGTAATACAGTATCCCATCTCCGTTCAGAAAATACCAATTGGTAATCCTGTATGTACGATTTACCTGCTTGTATCTAAACGCTTCTTATATCTTAATTATAGAGTGATTTCAAACGTCCAAACCATAAACCAACGAATAGTATGATGAGTACACGATGATTGGGGGAAAGGCATTAAACGAATTGAAAAAAAAAAAAGTCGGTACAAAAGAAGTGGTACTGAGACCCTTTGCCCTATATGGCACATGTAATGTCGGACAGATCTTTTCCCGGAGTAGAATCATGACTAAAAGAATTGACAGGCCCATTCAGAAACAGAAAATTACAATCGTGATTTGAATGTCATGAACCAATACATCAATTAGAGAGATTTGTCATTCAATTTCATAAGTTCAGTAAATTCTTTTTTTATAGGTAAGGAAGAGCCAAAACTCATCGTCATGTCTTTAAAAATGGAAGCTTTATTAGAACACAAAACTATTACAGAAAAAAAAATAAACTGGAATCGACCACATTGATTCTTTTTTCGCAATTTTTTTGTACCGTATGCATCCCAAGGTGCACGTACGTTCCTAAAGGAACCAATTTTGGTTCCTAATCAACCGACTTCATCGAGAAAGATTCTTTTTTTGGTCAAGAGGTTAATACGATCTCAAATCAATTGTTGGTCGATGGTATACTCAGTAAGAAGATCATACATGGATCGTTTTGTTGTTTATAACGCTCCGCGGATGGGCGTACAGGAATAGCTATTTATGATACTAATGCACTGTGTGCCACCCGATTTGCATAACAATATCATGGGTTTCCGCTTCTATGGGATCTTTCATTCTGATCGGAGGAGAAAGTTACCAAAACGTCTAGCATCCCTCACCTTGGCGCCAATGAGTTTTTTATCTTTGAAAAAAACGAAAGACTATGCCTTCGCCATATTGAATATGATAATAAGTTAATAGCATGGCACTTCGAGTTCGATATGAACAACCCTTATTGGTGTTTTTCATACATGAGATTTGATCGAGATGTAGTAGAAAACAAGGTTATTTCCGATTCGGTTGAGTTTTTATGTTTCCGGTCGGGGGTACATTTCCAGCGTCCCAAACCATTTTTCTCTTCCACACCAGAATTTTCTTTCTGATATTATGTTATGAAGAGTACAACATGAAAAAAAACAAAGATCAGTGTTCTTATTTGATCGTATCGAAATGCACTTTGGGATTGCTGAAATCCAGACGAATCATATATACAAGCAACAGAACCATCATCGATTTTTGACTCCTACGAAAGGAGGGTGGTAATGTCATTTCAACGATCTGAATCAGATGGATCTCTTTCTTCTTAGATAGAAATAAGATAGACAAAAGTAAATTTCCATGGCGGAGCCGAATGCAACGCAACAGAATATGCCTGTTTTTAACGGTTGTCAATTCATTCTCATGTTATTTTTTTTTATCCCTTACATAGCCCAATCATGCGAGATATAGACCGTTCATGGGTTATATCAATTCATGTAATTCGGGTCTGATTCATCAACCTGCTAGTTCTTTTTATTAATCACGACAGGGAATTTGTCCTGGCAATGTGAAGAACTCTGACACTTCGTGGAAACCCTCACAAGGTTTTATGTACAAAGAACGGGCAAGCCTTTATGGTGTGTATCAGAAGACATGAAAGGGATGTTTTATTTCAGCAACCAGGACGCCCCACTCTGGCCATTGTTGATCTCGTAGCGTCGAAAATTGAAATACCGGGGGGGGGGGGAGTTCGTGTAAATCCATTTCAAACCATAATTCGAATTTTCTGGTGGCTTTGGTATTGAAAGACACAATTCATAATCATCAATCCAATCATCAGTTAATATCGATCTAAAACCAACCCATTCCATTCTAATTCTAGATATACATATATATCTATATACATCGACATGCCAACTATTAAACACTTCTTAGAAACGCAAGACAGCCAATAAGAATGTTAACGAACCTCCCGCTCTTAGAGCATGTCCTCAGCGTTCCGAGGACGCATGTCCTAGGGTGTAATGTGCGACTCTTCAGGCTCATGAGTTTCGAACAAATGGAGACAATGTTTTCCAGTGTCAAGACCGGTACCAATGAATAGGGTAATGGCAAGATCTTCAGATACCTTTATTGTGTAGGGAATTTTATGGTTTCCATTGTGCAAATCCAATCACCTAGATTTGAGATGAAGCATTCCCCATTGGTAGCAAATTTTATGCATTTAGCGGAGGAAAATGTATGATGAAGCAAAAAGATTAATGCTTTACTTGGGCATCAATATTGACTCGAAGCACATGTATCCTTTTTGTTGTTCCACGTGTGCTTCCAATGTATGCTATTTATTGTTCTTACTATTTTTTTATACTCTGGTGTTTGTGGGATATTGTGAACCTTTGCAAGAAATGGCAAAGGGAGTTATGCTTAGAGCCCGCGATGCTCTGCCAGCCCCTATGACTTCATTCAGACGTGGGTGGATGGAGCTCCCAGACATGGGAGATTTATGTTTGGTGGTCATCCAAAAATGGATGTACCATATTATGTTATGGTCCCACTTCACCTTCAATGTGTTTGATATGATATCCAATGTTTTGGCTATATGTTTCTATGCATGCTTTGGATAAGAAGAGATGTGTGCACCTTTGGGCTCATGTTCATATTTGCTCTTCGTTATTTTAGGAAATGTGTTATATGTCTTTGATATGTCTTGAAAATATTTCATAAGTCATAAGTATGCTCCTTATGCCAT
>PYDT01001399.1:0-32989 GCA_004837865.1 Musa balbisiana
TCTGAGGAATTGGCCATGATATATCTGATCCATTCATAATAGCATGAAAAATGGATACCATTTTAAAATGGATACAAAATTGTGACTGCTACTTAGTATCGACAATGGTCCTGAAAAGTAATCTAAAAGTGTGAAATTTAGAATTTTTGCACTCTGTCGAAGTAATGAACCATGGCATATATGTTTTGAACGGATTCCATTTTGTTTGGACAGATTTCCATTTTGAGAGATTTGAAAAGCCTATCTCGTTAAAGGTTCGATCATCTGGCGTTTCTCACGCATTTCTTTAGAGAAAGACTCCGTTTTTTTTTCCTCTTTCCGGATGGTAAATATTTCTCAGAACATGGAGTGTGATCAACCCATGTTTTAATTGAAACTGAGATACCGATGCGTTCTTCCCTTCTGCATCAATAGAATTCATATCTGAAAGAGGCTGACATAATTTCTTCCAAAATTGACTCTTTATTCTCTGTTGAGGTGTTGCAGAAATGTCTGCGATCGAGTTAAATCGCTGCTACGAACGAATGGCTCGGATCGAATTGGAAAACGGAAAGTTGTAGAAGTAACGTTTGTGTCACCACCTTTTGGGAAAATCTTTAGGTATGAATATGTAGATTACCTTGACTCGATTGCTGAAATAGTCTCCGTCTTCTCCAAAAAAATATGTTTTTTTTTACCGACGCCAACGAAGAAATAAGTTTGTTGCGAATGACAGGTAGTGAGTACTTGTCCCATATGTAAGATCATAATTATTGATACGGGTCTTTCCACATAAAAGGGAATCCTTTTGTTACAATGAAACCAAAGTGATTTGGATCATTCAAGAATCGACGTCAGTTGCTATAAAAAGTAAGATATCATGAACTCTATGAAATAAGGGTTTTTCACGGGGATTCATCCAATTGTCTCGATCATGGAATATCATGAGACCTATGAATCCGTGTTATCAAGGATTTCCTGCGATATTTCTAGTATATAATGAGTCAATCATCCACTCTGTATCTTTTTGAACAAAAATTTTAATTTTGTTCCTCCCTTGATAAAGAATTCCGGTCTTTGGGAATTATCATGATCAATCCAATAAGAAGGGTTTCCATTTATTCAATGAACGATTTGAACACCTATTGGATTCTAACAACTGATTTGCGGAGTTGATCATTCGGACCTTCAATTCACGGATGTGATCTCGGACCTATGAATGGGGATTCCCGCTACTCACAAAGAAAAGGGTAAGTGACTTAGGACAAAAAGGGAAGTGACTTTGACACAAAAGGGAATGACTTGGACAAAAAGAAACGAAGTGACTTGGACAAAAAGAAACGAGTGACTTAGACAATTTGGTTTCGATAGGCCTCTGCCCAATCAATCGAATTTGATTAATCGTAACCGACGACCACTACTTGAAAACGGTTCTTTCTGTTTCAGAAACGAAATGTTCCAAATTTCTCTGGAAATTCTTGCTCTCATTGGACGCCTTTTGTATCTATATACATCAGATCCCGAGTCATGGATCATCTCGGTTCGAGAAAAAAGAGGATCAAACCATTTCTTCTGACTCTTTTCAAATTCGATAAATGTTGGTTGATCTATATTTCATTATAGTTATATGATTCAGAGTATCAGTTCCTATTTGATCCCTTTTGAATTCCTATTCGAAGTTGCGATCGGATCTATTCATTAAAAAGAATCGATTAGATACATTTCTTATGTACCCCTAGGTGCATATTGGAATTTTGAATCAGCTTTCGGATCAATCTATAATTGAGTGACTGCCCTCCTGCTGTTGTGCTAGCAAAACCGCTGTTTTTAGTTTTGGAAATCTTCCGAATCATTCCCGCAGTAGATCCGGACCGATTTTTTTCTGATCCTTCGATAAAAAGATTCATTCTCTTCATAAAAAAAGGAGATAACCAATAAGTTCTTTTTCCGATTCATCTCTGGGTCTGAATACCCATTCAAGAATTTTTTTTGATCACCAACCCGTAGGAAGCATAGAAAAGGCAATCCCCTATGATACACCAATCCGGCTCGGTTATTGATAGATGAATGACTGCCATTTCTGAAATCTCTCTCTGATTCAAATCGTGGGTGTAACAGTGTATCCCCTTTTGTTCCGGTCATGAATAGATGAAATAAATCAAAAATGGATTTTGTTCAAGAATGAAATCTTATTGTCACTGTCCCTATCCGGTTCCTCCTTCGGACCCATATCACATCCGGATCTGATGACATAGATGAATTGAGACGGTATTTTGTAAATACATCATTATCTTGATTATCACCATGTCTTTATTTTCCAATCGCCTGGAAGGGACAAAGAAACATCTTGTTTTTTCTTGCAAAAAATTTCTTCTCTCTAGTGGACCTCTCATAGGATTCGAACCCCGATGAAGTTTCTGACCACTGTCGAGAAAAAGACGAATTGATCTTGGTAGGATTCCCCCAGAAAGTCCTCGATTTCTTCCCGAAGCAGATGATTATTCATCTGCTTCTCACGTTCCGTGAATAGCCGGACATTGAGGAGATCCAAAAAGGGCATTCGGGAATCGATCTGATTCTATCTCTGTTCGTTCCGTTTGCAGAAAGGAGGATCCCACAGAATCGTCTTCTTTTAGTTGCTGATGTCGTTTTGATCGATCAATGTGGATCTTCTGATCCTCATTTCTACTTGATCGAAATGATCCTTATTTGATCAGAAGATCCGTTTCAATTGTCTAGAATCCCTTACTTGAACGAAAATAGAGCTTGTGGAATCATTGAAATTTTGACATACATTCCGTACCTTGCTAAAAAAACCATCCTTGTTTACCCACCACTCATTGGTCTAACCGCATCAAATCTCTCTCGATACGTTCCACAAAAAATCCGAATTCGTGCGATCTTCCCCCACTAACGAAGAGATCTTGGCGGAATTGCCCATTGAAATTGAACCCAATTTTTGCAAAGGAAAGCCCACTTGTTTCTCGAGAAGAGATGGAAACATGCTCAATATCATTTGATTGAATAGTTGCCTCAGCACCTTGTTGTTTGAAGAAAAAAACCCCCCCTCCCCTTCAATTGGTCTTTTTCACGAAAAGCAGACATGGATAACAATCAAGTTTTTCCCTAAATATTTTCGATAGCTGTCCCCAAATCAAGTGATTATGTTTCGCTTCTTCCTCGGAGAAAGACGATCAAACATTCCCCATCATGGTCCTGCGGATCGGATCATGCCTTAATAATGATAAAAAAATGAAACTCAGATATTCGCTATCTTTCTCTTTGAATGAGAGCTAATTCCGGCTACGGTTTCATTAGATATCTTACCTAGAATCCCTCTTTTTCCGATCCGGTTCTCCACCACCGCGAACTCCGTGTTAGATCAGGTGATACACTTGTTTATTTATTGGGAGAACCCAAGTATCTCATTGCGGATCCATGAAACAACTCTCAGAAATCTTTTTTCCCTTTGGAAATACGGAACGAAACAATCAACCTATTGATATTGAAGACCGAAAAGATTCTTCCAATGTCCTCATTTCTGTGGTCCAATTTAATTCATAGGTATAGAAGAGCTCCATCAATAGAGATTTTTTTCTTCGACCATCTTTCGATTGTTAATAACGAGATATAAGGACCGCTACTACAACAGTCTACACCTTTGTTACACCGTTGATCATAATATCGTTGCTTGTTGACCCTGCGAATCACTGAAATTAGGGTACTCCAAATTCGGGTCAAAAATTTATAGCACGTTCTTGATGAAAAAAATGTATTGATCCACGAATCTAAGAAATAGTTAGAATTCTTGTCCTCTCAATACTTCTCTCAATTCGCCGTCCATATTTGAATTGATGTCTCCCAAAATCCCTCCAAAGATTTTATTTCACAAAGATTTTATTTTCAATTGACTTTGGTTATTATACCTTTACGATATACTTATTTAGACTATATAACTTATTTACGATATACTTATTTATACGATATACTTATTTTACATTTACGATATACTTATTATACGATATACTTATTATACGATATACTTATTAGCGATAGACTTATTTAGACGATATACTTATTTACGATATACTTATTTACGATATACTTATTTATACATTTACGATATACTTATGTATCTATATACTTCTTTAATACGATATACTTATTTACGATATACTTATTTATCCGATATACTTATTTTACGAGATCTTATTTACGATATACTTATTTACGATATACTTTATTTAGTACATATCTTATTTACGATATTTATTTACGATATACGATGATCTCTGTTTAAGCTCCATGGCTTATGGTTAAAGCGCCCAACTCATAATTGGCAATTCGTAGGTTCATTCCCTCTGATGCACCCAATGTGGGAACGTCAATAGTCTATTGGATTGGCTCTGTATCAAGGAACTCTCTCATCCATACATAACGAATTGGTATGTTTATCTACCATACATTGAACCGTAAGAACTAGACTTCTTACGATACTGGAACTCATAGGGAAGAAATGGATTTATGGATGGGAATCAAATATGCAGTATGTACAGAACCAATTATTCGGTTATTTGGGCACAATCATAATACTCTAATTTTCGAATCAGGATCCACTAGGACATAAGACAGCATTGGTCGACTCTTCTTTGGTGGTCAGTAATGCTGATGAATAGTCATCGACCCCGGAAGGGTAAATATGGGACCTAATTATGGGACATCCAAATGGCAGTACAACGTATATCATTACCTTCACCCGGTTATTCTATTCCACCTCTTATAGAGAACAGAAACTTAAGCAAAATACTTAATAACACGGGCGATACTTTATACAAAAATTCTACCCCGATCCACGCCTGGAGCCGTAAACCGTCCAGTGAAATCCAATCCACGAAATAATTTATCTTGATGACAGCCTCGTTGTGTAAAGGTCGTAATGCCATAGGAATCATTACCGCACGGCATAGCGGGGAGGTCATAAGCGTCTAGACCGTAAAATCGATTTTTCGACTGGAATGAAAAAGACATATCTGGTAGACTCGTAACCATAGAATAAGACACTAATCGAAAGCTACATTTGTTCTCATACACTATGGGAGTGAGAGAGATATATTTTACATCCGCGGGGGCTTAATTGGTGATACCCTTGTTTCTGGACGAGTTCCTAGATCACTGGAATGCCCTACCTTTGACTTGCGTGTTTGAACTATTGATTTACGTAATTGGAATAAACCAATTAGGTTTTACGACGAAACCTAGAAATCGATCACTGATCCAATTTGAGTACCTCTACGGATAGACCTCAACAGAAACTGTTTGATAACGGCAGCAAGTGATTGAGTTCAGTATTTCCTCATAGAACCTTATTGCTCGAGAGATATGGTAATATGGAGAAGACAAAATTGTTTTGAAGCACGCACAGAACCGGAAGCTCCCCTTGTTTCCAAAAGAGGAGGACGGGTTATTCCCATTTACTTGTGGTCAAGGCGAATTTAAAGCTAAGCAGTGCTATTAAGCTCCCCCCGGGGAAAAAAAGGAGAGATGTCTCCTCGTTACCCGTAATATGTGGAAGTATCGACGTATTTCATAGCGTCATTCGGTCTGAATGCTACATGAAGACATAATCCAGAATCCGGAACGGGAGACCTAGATGTAGAAATCATAACATGAGTGAGCATCAGATTTGGATCCTATATATCCACTTCATTGTTCTTCAGCATACAATTTATATAAATCCTCTGTCTAGATATCATCATATACATCTAGAAAGCCGTATGCTTGAAGAAGCTTGTACAGTTTTGGGGAGGGGTTTTTATTGATAAAAAAGCGATCACTTCAACCGATTGCCCTTAGGCACGTCCATACATAACATATAACCCACACCTTGAGGGTTGGACAATTCGCTAGAGTCCGCAGGTGTGTAGCGAAACTGATTGCAAAAGAGGGTACATCGGCCACTTAAGATTACCATCTGGGAGGCCTTTTGATATCCAAAACTGCTTAGTCAACAGTCGGACAAGTGGTAATGTTTGGGGTTAAACCAAAAAAAGGGTTGGGTAGAGCCGGATCTAAGTGTTGGCTAGGTAAGCGTCCCTGTAGTACGAGGAGTAGTTATGAACCTGTAGACCATCCCCTGGGGGCGTAGGGGAGATCCCCATCGTTAGAAACACCAAAACCACCCCTTGGGTTGCCGCCTTGGAAAAGACAGTAGGACAGGCAAAAAATATAGTGATAGTTTTATTCTTCGTCGCCGTAAATAGGAATATTGAAAGAGAATTTTTTGATTTGAAAAAATGTGATGGGTCGAACGACGGTGATTGCACCCGCATGGTGGGATTCAGAAACAATCCACTGCCTTGAGCCACTTGGCTACATCCGCCCCCTTTTCTAGCTAAGGATTTATCTTTTTCATTCATCATTATTGTATTGTATTCTTCCCTCCATACTTACCTTAGATCGAGATATTGGCATAGAATGCCAATCTTTAAATAAAAAATGTAAAAAAAAGGAGTAATACACTGTGAACATGACACCGTTTCTCTAAAAAAAAACCTTTTTAGCTAACCTTATGAAAAATGGAAAACTCAACATGAGGGAGATAAAAGAAATAATAGTAACTTGGTCTCGGCATCTACCATTATACCCACAATGATTGGCCATACAATCGTATTCATAATGGAAAGGAACATTTACCTATTTATTAACAGATCGTGGTAGTCACAAATGGGAGAATTCCGCGCCTACTTTTACTTTTGCGAGACATGCAAGAAACACGATACTAAATCTCGTCGTTAAGTTAATTTAAGTTTCATTTTAATATTAAATAAAACATTTTAATATTAATAATCAAACCAATAAATAAAACATTTTTATATTAAATAGAAAAAATATAAACTATAAAGTAACTATAAAAAAAAATTAAATTGAAAAATTTTTTTTGTGAAAAAAAAAAATAAAGTATCAACAAGTGTGTATCATTTAGTTGGTGGATATGATAACCTTATGATAAAGAACTCGAGTTCGGTTAAAGAAGTAAAAATTTTAGCTCAACTATAGATTAGTATGTCTTTTCAAAGCGCCGAAGAAGTAATTGATCGATTCGCTGACGTGTCTATTAAGAAACACTATGATACTGGAACTCATGCCTTACGAGCATCTTATCCATTTAAATTGTTTATTCTGCAGCAGCAAATGCTAGCATAATATGGGTTTGAACGAACCTGATCATTCATTAGTGAAGCCAAAGTTAATAGGAGTACCTTGTGAAAAAATTAAGACCTCGAGCTCGAGGACGTATTATCCGATAAAAAGACCTACTTGTCATATAACAATTGGTAAATTACAGGATAATCTAAATTATTTTAGATGATCTCAGATTTAGAGTCATCATAGTAACATAGTAATAACTATAGGATGGAAATAAAATATAATGGAAAATATGGGACAAAAAATAAATCCCTTGGTTTCGACTTTGGTACACCCACGTCATCCTTCCTTGTTGCGCACAACCAAACAATATTCTGTGGGGTTTACAGTAAGATGAAAAAATACGACTTGTATCAGAACTATGTAAAAAAATAGGAGAATATCCTCGGGTTTCGAAGGAATCGCTCGTATCGAATTAAAAAAGAATTGATTTGATCCAGGTCATAATCTAGATTGATTTCCAAATTTATTAATAGAGGGCCACCGAGGATCGACGAATTACATATGATGTACAAAAAGAATTTAATCTGTTGAACCGAAGACTCAACATTGCTATCACAAGAGTTAAAAACCTTATGGGCACCTAAATCTGCGGAATATATAGCTTTACCTTAAAAAATAGAGTTCGTTTTGAAAGGCATGCAAAAGGCTATTGATTTATCTGACAAACGGATACAAAGGAATGCAAGTACAATTGCAGGGCGATTGACGAAAAGAAAATTGCACTGTCGAATGATCAGAGAGGGCAGGGTTTCCCCTACAAACACTTCGCGCTAAAATTGATCATTGTTTCCTATACAATTGAACTATCTATGGAGTATTAGCATCAAATTGGATCTTTGTGGACGAGGAATAATTAGACCTTTTATTTTACTTGCCATTCTGGCATTGATAGAACAAAAATAACAAACTGTTTCATTCTGTTCCGTTCAATCAACAAAATGAGCAATTCTAATTCTATAAGGTTGACTCAAATTCGATTGACCATTTGTTTATAATTGCGAGTGCTTAGTGTGTGACTCTTAATTTTTCTTTAGAGTTTAGAATTGGAATAAAAAAAATAGACTAAACCTACTTAAATTCATAACTATATAAATAAATAAAACCAATAAAAACAAAATAAACTAATACCAACTTATTGGCGTCGTATTGTCCGAGATTCCCAGAAACAGTCCTATAGGAGATGAGTGGATCAATCCTTAGTGCGCACTGGCAACTAAAATCTTTTCCATAAAAAATCTATTATTGGTGTGAACAAAATAAATTGATGGAACAATGGAAGGATGATAGAAGAGAGACAAAAAATATCAATGATAGATGATTCCACTATGTATGGTCTATGAATACCTCATAAAGGCAATGTGATAAAGCATCATACTGGATGAATATATAATAATAAAGAGCTCGGGTTAATAAAAACTAAGTAGATGACTCGAGAGGATTTTGTTGGTAGCTCCATTTGCCGAGTTCAGGGCCTACCATTAATGGAGAAGCTCTGGGAACGACGGAACCTGCTTGATGCATAGGATTCTACTGAAAACGAATCCGAAATAATTCATTGGTGGATGGCGGAACGAACCGAGCAAAGATTTATTTATTCGAGAAGTCATGGGTTGCCAGGAAAAAACAGTACAGAGTCAATATTCGCCCGCGAACCTTTATTTATTGAGATTACTTACAATATTTTGGCATCATTTAAGGTAAACATAGGATCAAGATCGTTATAAAATAAAAAGCATTATCTATAATTATAAAAAATCATTATCTCTAATTTATATCTATCTATAATTTATCTCTATCAATATGCATAACAAAATATCCTGCTATCTATCCTGTATATACATCTTCCTGTATAAAGGCGTGGTGTGCGTGGTCAAAATAATAAATTCCTTTAGTGTATTAATTTTATTAAATTATTAAATACAGCTATCTGTTCATATTATTGAATCCTTTTCATTCGCGATGAGCGGATGAGAAGAAACTCTCATGTCCCGGTTCTGTAGTAGAGATGGAATAAGAAACGACCATCAACTATAACCCCAAAAGAACCAGATTTTCGTAACAACTAGAGGAAGAATGAAGGGAATAGCTTGTCGTGCATCGTATTTGTTTCGGCGATACCCTCTTCAGGCACTTGAACCCGCTTGGATCACAGCTAGACTAAATAGACGGGGCGGAAGAGCAATTAACACGATTCGCGTCGTGTTGGAAAATATGGTTACGTATATTTCCGACAAACCTGTTACAGTAAGACCTTCGGAAACACTTGGGTTTCGGGAAGGGATCCCCCGAATATTGGGGTTCCGTTGTTAAAAAACCATGTCGAATACTTTATGAAATTGGGCGGAGTATCAGAATCTGTTCCAACGCAGCGATTTCACTACTGCGTCCCAAAATGCCTATAACGAACCAATTTGTCATGAATGTTGTAAACTAAACGGTATTGGAGATGAAAAACACGGCAAGTATTATTTATATAAATTCATGGACGAGAATATTTCGTTTTTCCTTCAATCCTTTGCATTAAAATAACGGATTCCACGAAAATGAATGATTCAATCCTCAGACACCTTTTGAATGTAGCGGATAACAGCGGAGCTCGAGAATTGAGTTTAAGTCCGAATCATAGGAGCTGGTAATCATCGATATGCTCATTGGTGACATATTGTTGCTGTAATCAAAGAAGCAGTGCTAATATGCCACTAGAAAGAATCGGAAATAATTAGAGCCTGTATTGTACGTACTTTGTAAAGAACCAACGTGACAAGGTATTAATATACGATATGATGACACTGCTGCGGTTGTCATTGAATACAAGAAAATCCAAAAGGAACTCGAGTTTTTTGGTGCGATCGCTCGGGAATTGAGACAGTTTGCATTTTACTAAAAGTTTCATCATCATTGGCTCCCGAGTATTATAAATACTACTATATGGGACCTCTGATATATCAGATCAGAACATCTAAAATATATCAAATTTAGTAGAATCCAATTTAGTAGATTATAATTGTGTCTCACGCATATACTTTTTAATAATAATAATTTTAAATAAAAAAAAAAAAAAAGCAGAAAATAAAAAAAGAAAAAAAGACAACATGTTTAGTTATATCACATTGGAGGCACCAATAATTCTAGTTCGTCATGTAAGGACACTATTGCCGATTAATAACTTTCTATTAAAAAAGAAATGCTGACATAATAAAAAGGAACTGTTCGAATAGCATCTACTAATATCACCAAAATATTGTGAAAATACTTCTACGAGAAGGTTTGATTGAAAACGTTCGTGAAACATCAGGGAGGTTAACAAATATTTTTTGGTTTCAACTCTGCGACAAGAAAGACTAGGAAAAAATACACAGACTAGTTTAAAAAGCGTATCACCGACACGGTTTTACGAATTTATTCCGACTATCCAATTCCTAAGATTTTAGGTGGAAGTGAATGTAATTCTTTCTACTTCCCGCGGTATAATGCCCGATCGGAGCCTCGAACGAGAAAAAATTGAGGCGACTTTTGTTATATATATGGTGATCCTCCTCCTCTGGTATCCTAATTTTCTCTCTAACTTCCTATCTTGTGAAATAGAGAGGAAAAGTTAGTTATATAACTGCTTCCTCCATTAGTTGAACTTCAAGTAAGTTACCTGGAATGAAAGAACAAAAATTTATTCATGCGGTTTAATTACTGAATCAACTTCCAACGGTATGTGTTCGGGTCCGCCTGATAATAAAGATTAATTCTAGGTATGTTTCGGGAAGAGATCCGGCGCAGTTTTATACTGATACTACCGGGGATAGAGTCAAAATTGAAGTAAAGTGTTATGATTCCACCAGGGGACGTATATTTATAGACTTTTCGCAACAAAGATTTCGAATGATTAGGTGATTTTAAAAAGCATTCCTTTTCATGCCGATACAATTCGAAGTTAAATGACGCTACAAGTCGAAGTTAAAAAAAATCAAGAGACTTATTTTCTTCCAGGAATAGATTCAAAATTAAGGTAAGGAATAAGAAATATGAAAATAAGCCTTTTCCGTCGTAAAATTGTGAAAACTGTCGACTGCTCCGTACGGCGGCGGGGGGGGACCCCGAATTATAGTGAATGTGTTCCAATCCTAGACATAAACAAGACAAGATATCTTTCTAAAAAATAAGCTTTCTAAAGAAAAGACAAAATAAAGTTTTCTTTTGAATATGAAAGGATATTTCCGTATCTTTTCTTTCCGTATATTTCTGACTTATATTTATCGATGTAAATATTTACAACAGCTTATACCAAGAATCGGTTCAGTAGGAAGGCGATTGGTTTTTCACGTAAGAATGGCGTATGAATACCAAAGTATTATGCACTTTCAAGCAGTTTCAAACAATACATTGTAACTGTTACAGATGTACACGAGGTCGGTTGGTTTCTTGGGCCTCTGCTGGTACTCCGGATTCAAGGGACATAAGAGGACCCCTCTGCTGGCGCAGCGCGGCATAAATCTATTTCGTACATTTTTAATCATGGTAGGCAACGACAGAGTTAATGAATAAAAGGTCTGGTCTCGGAAGAGGCGCGTTACGAGCCATTCGAGACGTGGTATACTATTAGTTTCGTACGTGATGTAACACCTATGCCAATAATGGATGTCGACCCCCTAAAAAAAAAGACTTGTGTAGAAATAAGAAAAACAGATTTCAAGAGAAATAACTGATTCAATGATCTGATCAAATAATATATTAGTATAGTATTGTTTCGAAGAGAAGTAGCAGGATCCCACTCGCACACTACCAGTGGGGTTTGTTGAATCGATAGTAGACAGTAAACGTCCTTATTATGGTTCGTTCGTTCTGTCCCCCCGCTTATGAAAGGTCAAGCGATACTATAGGTTATTGCCATGCGAAGGGCTTTACTTGGAGAAATAGAAGGAACCTTTATCCCACGTGCAAACTCTGAGAAAGTGCCGCATGAATATTCTACGATAATAGGTATTGAGAACGGTACATGAAATTTTTTTTTTTAAAATTTTTTTTACTAAATTTAAAAGAATGTATTGAGAGTACTATCTGGAGTTAGAGACGCATCCATTTGCGCCAGGGGCACTAAATACGTAACCGCTCAGATATCTCTCCCCACCTTCCGTGGAAATAGTTGATACAACACACATATAGCTAACCTGGACGTAACCAATTGATTTGTGTATGGGATTACACATCGGCGAGATCGTTGATATCGTACGAAACCCACAACTAACTCTAAAAATTTAATTATCCTATAGATGCTGATCTATGCTGTTCGAATGCGAATCATAGTATTCTTCTTATGGGAATGGGACTGAAAAACCAGAGATACTTTTTCTAGAAATATGGACGATGGAAGTTTAACTCCTAGGGCATCTTTATGAAGCTTCTTCGTATTTAATTGTTTATGTATTCCTTTTCTACAATGACGGAGGAAGAGGACATTAATTTCACAGAAAATAAAAACAGGTTTAGCCTCTAACCCATTTTTACCTTTAAGATAGATTAACCAATCTAAAGAAAAAAAAGAACTTACATGAAATGTATTTTTATTGACTCATCAGAAGTAACCGTCCATGACCTATAATTGTCTCAAAATGTCCAATATACAACATTATTGGAACCTTTTTGAATAATAAGTCAAGAAGATCTTTGATAATTGAATTTTTCGAAGAAAGATGTACAAGAGATATCGGACACTCTACAAAAGCATTTTCGCAATTGATTTACCTAAGAATCAATTTTAATTTTAAATCCCTTATAATTATTTCTCTTCTTTTCTACTAAAAATAGAAAGAAAAATTTATAAAGAAAAGAAGAAAATTTGTTTTTAATCTTTTGGCACAATCCGTATTTTTCGGGTAATGATCATATAAAATTAATGTATCTAAGATAGTACTTGAAGTCACTATTCTTAGATACCTTATCAGGGTATTCACGGTTTGAAATCAATTAAAAAAGACCTAATTAGCGATTTAGCAATCGGTAATGTTGCTCACTACCTAACCAAAGAGCTACTGCGGTAACCGATCAAAAGCCTGTTGGGTAGCTACTGGAACGGCGAAATGGCTTTGAATTTATTAACATTCCTCGCAAAAGGTCTGTCAATAATCCCTTTGTTTACTGACACCATTAAAGAAACACCTAATAACTTATGGGGTACGTGCGGAGTATTTGAAATACGGGAAAGAGTACCAGTCGGTAATATTTCCAAGGATTTGCAAATGGATCCGCCGTTCACCAATCATTGGACGGTTCTAGAACTGCCAAGTCCTACATTACATGGCAATAGTACCTAGAATACTACTGGACAAAATATATAAAAGATCATTGGGAGCCTGCGGGTTCTCCATTAATTATGCCCATCCTTTAGCCAATTTAGCTCTTAATCAGGATCGTTCAAGTCAGGTTTCTTGTTATTGGTATAGGTGAATTCCTTATGGACCATCCCCCGAAGGAAACCGGGACCCATGATAATTTTTCATCATCCCTCGATCAAGATGAAAAGGAATGGCAGAATATATCCATTAAATCTATTTTTTTCATACAGTTCCCCACATATCATATATATTCCTCTATGTAGAAAATTTCCCAGATTCCATTCTTCCGGATTTGCACACCTATTCATTGCAACTAATTCAGTTCTTACGGTAAATGCTCAATATCCCAGAGGCTTTACATTGATCTGATCAAGTGCGTTTGGATTGTCTCATGTCTTTTGATTGGTGTTTATCCCCCCAACATCTCGATTTTCTTACTAAAAGTATTTCCAACTTGTTACGAAATACCGTCTATGCCTCTGTTCTTCCTTAGTATCTCTTATTTCACTCCGATGTATTATCGTCGTTATCGATGCAGGGAAATGACGCATTTCTACACTACACATAATGGTGGAATATACGAACATTGAATCATGCCACATCACTTATTTATCTACGGGATCTTACGGGCCTGTTCATCCCCCACCCGCTCATGATTCAGGTTATGATCAGAGAAAGGTTCTCCCAACTAACCGGCCTATCCTCTGCTACATAGGGGGCTTACTTTGTGGTTGGAATGTGTAGACCTTTGGTTGTGAATTCCAATGTGGCAGATCAAATAATATATCTGCAGGCCTAATCAATAGTTCAAGTCACACACTCCCATAATCCATCCTCTCTTCGGAAAATTAACTTCAACTATTCGTATCACATACGCATACAATACTTCGAAGTTGAAGAACAGTATCCAAATAACAATTTCCTTTATTTTCATATCCATATTTCTACAATGAAATATTATTGCTATCGTTCCTCCCCATTATGATATATGATCAATTACAAATCTCTCATGATTCTATAAAGGACCCGAAATACCTTGCTATATCATTGGAAAATGCTTAACTAAATACGGCATGATACGGGAAGAGGCAATACAAAATGTTAAACTATAAAAACGAGAGTCAAAGTGGATTGCCCACACTAGCACTTCCGCGTATAACTCTACCAAGGCATCCATTACGGGAATGCTTCAGGGACGCCTGTCACAATTTTTTACTGCCCAATAACCCATTTGGGTCCCAAGTAAGGCCTAACCGTTACACCAACCAAAAGATGCCGTCAATACAGCCAAAACTACACCTGTAACCCAAGTTAATTCGCGGGTGTTTTTAAATCACCTGTAAGGTACACACGAAATACTGCCAGATCTCATAGAACCATCATACGTTGCTGACCATTGCGATGACGATCGGATTAACCAACCAAGTTGGCCCAGGCTTATGTATTGAACAGAGGAAAAGCCTCTGTACCGGTTTGGACGGTAGTAAAAAGTCCTAGCAAACCTGTATCTACTTGTACAAAAACAAGTAAGCGTGATCCCCCTAACCAATAAAATTGTTGACATGAGGAGAACTATTTACTATTTATATCATCTGGCAATCGCCTGAATCTCAAGACTTTCCTCAAACCATCATATACTTTATTGATATAGGTAAACAAGGCCAAGGACTCCCCCTCTGAGAACCGTATTGAACTTTTCATCTCGTACGGCTCAGCCAAACACACAAATGCATGATTTCCACGATATGTAATAGAAAGTTCAAACTTCTTACGAGCCGCTTGATGCGCCCCTGACCCCGAAGAAATACGAGTAACAAAACTACGAAATTTCTTCTTTTTATTCTAATGCCTCAAAATATCAAGTTGGCTCATCTGTCCGCTTTTGATGTTTATCATTACAGGCCTTTTGAATCTTCTCTTCCCATTTTTTTATTTGTTATTATTTCTTGTTTTTTTTGTGTAATGCGGATTGATTCTGGTTTACTATTGATAGGAATTTGCTTGTTGAACCCTATGCATCATTGAAACCCCAGATTCAACGGAGAACCACGATGATTTAATTTATAAATTAATAATCAAAGCTCAAGCTAAACTCAAAGGTTCTCTGAGTAAGAACCCTTTGATGATCACTTATTCGATGAAATGTTGACTCCAAACCAAATCTAGAAAAAGAGTTGTCCCTTCCGTCAGAAAAAAAAAAAGTCTGAAGGAAGAAAATCGTTTGATTTTAGAAATATCTATTTGAAACTTTCTGAGATCCGGTGCGAGTTCTGAATAGTATATGAATCATAGTTTTTAATATTTCTTTTCTATCTATTCTATATGCTATATATATTCCGTGCTCAGATACGAGAATAACTATCGGCGACGAAATAGAATTCATCTCGATAGAGAATAAAGGACCATTCTCTGTATTATCATTGACAATTATAACAGTCACACACTCATTTCCGAGATACCGGAACAAAGAAATTCCACGGTCGAACTACCAGACTTGTCTAGAAAATCCGATTTTTAAGTAAAGTACTTTTTTTGATTGAAAACAGACGTCCCAAAGTTCTTAATAACTTACTCATTGTATTCCATCCAGTAAAACGGAAGAATTATAAATTTCCAAAATAATAGTGATAGGAATACCGAAATAGGGCCATTGGACTCCATTCAATGGTGTAGTCCCCCATCCCGGATCTACTTTACCAGATTCCGAATTTCAATGGTTTTCAATAATTTCCCTGACAGTAGTTTGTCTTGGCCCAGATCTAGAACTATCCTCAACAGGTTTGTGTAGCCATAAATCCTAGTTATCATTGGTTGAGATCCTGTTGACTTTGTATAACCATTCCGTTGTAGTTGTAAATAAACATCTTATCCGTATATCCATTGTGATCTTGAAATTGTCTAAAAAATGAAACAGCACCCCTAGGCGCCAGCTTCATATCTGGTTTTACTTGTATCTTTACTGGTACGCCTTATATACCGCTTTTTGGGCAACCCTCACAACACCTAAGAGATCCATTCGATAACACGGGGACTAGTTGAAGTAAGGAGCCTCCCATATGTTGATACTCATTACTTCAATTGAGATAATGAAAAATTATTTCATTTTTTAGTTGGAACCTTAGCGGTTCTCGACAAAAGAGTAGCGAAAAAAATTATCCCTGAAAGTCGAGACTAACGAATTAAACCCACTGCTTCCTAGATTCGATCTGGTGTTAACAATTATAGCTTCCACACCTATTCTTTGGCATCATTTACGCCTATAAAGACAAGGAAAGAGTCAAGAAAGATGGTGATTCAAGTCAAGATTTCTTCAGTACCCTAGACCCTATGTCACATCAAAAGAGAGGTAAGATACCAGATCAATGTTTGTATCAGACTACTTGTCTCTTTTAGTTGATCTCCAATTTTTGGAATGCTCCAATTCCACTTGAGCACCAAATGCTGCTCCATGCCAGCAACCATCGCTGAACCAGGTTCTAGCGCCATGCCAAATGTGTCCGAAAAGAAGAGCAAGCAAACGTAGCATGGCCAAAAGTGAACCAACCCTTGTGACCTGCTGCGAAAAACGCCATCAGATTTCAAAGTATCCCGAATCTAATTCACAAATTTCACCAATGGGCACGTCTAGCTATTTTTTTACAGCACTAGGATCACTAAACTGCTCCCGGAGTTTCGCCACCCAGAAACTCAGAGTTCACAACCTACTTGTTCAACACTAGATTTAGATTCTGCCCTGTACACGGAACATCGGCTCTACAATTCCGTCTCCATCTACCAAAACTACCGGAAATGTTTCAAACAAAAAAGGTAGGCATACGACTTACAAAAAGCTCGCGTCCTTCTTATCTCTAAAGACGGGTGTCCTAACCACCCAACCGCTATTCCATCCCCGTTGTCCATTGACCCTGCTCTGAATAATCCCCCTTTTGCTGTATTATACCAAGGTAACATAAAAAGCTAATTTTTCGGGAATTTAGCCAAGCTTCCTCTACACTCAGATTTGGGCTAGTCCGGCGCTAACTCTCGATATATTCTTGCGAAAGTATCCCTGATCCCTGATAACGGTGGACAAATACTTCGATGGGGTAGTTGCTGAACCATACCACATAGTTCCAGCAACAACGAAACTCAAACAAACAGCAGGCGAACTACGAATGGAACGTACAGTTTCATATTGCCCATACTTAATCCTTTTGTATAGAACGTTTGAGGCGGACGGAACTGTACGATGGCAATAGCCTTGTCTAGGTATGCCAACTGTACCCGAGCCCCGCACCACCCCCGCTGCAATATGATGAAGGCGGATTCCAACCGGGAACAAAAGGATCAAGCTTCCCGCCGCCGCTGGGGCCACTTACAGTTTGTACTTTTCTCAGTTACGTCCATAAGATCGGACACCCATATTCCAGGAACCATACAATCCGGTTACATGAAATGCCCAAAGCCAAATCAAGCCAACGCCTGAGAGAATAAATGAATTCCAAAGATCTTAGGGCAATCCAAGATGGTTTGCCCAGTGACTTCTCACAGAATATTTCTAGTCCCACATACACCCACTGCCGCGATAGCTCCAAGAAGCACAATCCAGAAAACACATATGTCCCCTGCCACCCCTTCATAACTCCTACCAGGATTCGTTACAGTTCCTTTCTCCCCCCCACCCCTGAAAGTCTCCAACACAACCCGACGAATTGGTTTTCCATAAACGATCATGAAGGGTTAACTACCATACCTTGTCTCCACATTGGATCAAGAGACGGGTCAGAGGGATCAAAACCGCAATTCGTATAAAGCCATCGAACCGGCCCAACCGCAACTAGGGGCCCCCCCGTTGTGGGGTTATGCATTACATGGACATAAAAGCAATCGACCGGGATCATTCAATACGACATATGTCACGATACCAAGGCAAACCATGGAAATACCCGCTTTAATCAAAGAAAAATAGACACTATGTCACTTATTTCATCGCTGTTGGAAAGACTATACTATGGTATCTAACCTTTGCAGTAGATTCCGTATGAGACCAGACGGTTATTTTATTCCGTCATCCCTTAAAAATGGACATTCTGTCGTAGAACAAAGAGAAGCAGATGCTATTCCTATACCCCAGATACGTACCAATCGCAATGGGAGATTAGTTCTACTTTAGGGAAACGAATGCGTATATACTTGTTTATTTAACCCAACGATTGATCCGTTAGTTAAATTTTCTTTATTCCTTCGGTCTTACTCTATACAATCCAACCTTCCAATTTATGTCGAAAATCTAATGTATAATACAATAAACGAAAGGGATGAAGACGATAAAGCCATTGTTAGTTTCCACATTAAAGTGAAGTATGTACTCATTTTTATCTTTAATTTAATGCCCGTTGGGTGTTCCAAAAGTACATTTTCGTAGTCCCGGAGAGGAAGATTCAGTTTGGGTTGACTTATAGTGCGACTTGTCAGACATATGGGGTTATATGCATTACCCGTTCTCCCCCCTCCCGATCCCGAATATCCTCTGTTTCGCTAGAAATATTGTATTGAGTGAACCATACATCATTCGGGAGCGGAGTGCAATTGATCCTTTATTGATTTTGAGATCACTTAGGAGAATTTATGGTGCACTGGAAAATAAAAATAAAAAAAGTAATAAGATCCAGCTATCAGAAAATACCAAATTGGTAATCCTGTTAATTCCGATTACCGCTTGTATCAAAACGAGTCTTATCCTTAAATAGGGTGATTTCAAAACGGCAACCAATAACCCAAACGGAATAGTCTGATGGTACATCGAATGCTTGGGGAAAGGCATGAAACGAATTGAAAAAAAAAAGTCGTAAAAAAAAGAAGGGGTACTGAGACCATTTGCCCTAAGTGCAAATGGAATTCGGGACAGATCTTTTCCCGGAGTAGAACATGAACTAAAAGAATGAAAGGCCATCAAGAAACAGAAAATTACATCGTGATTGAATGCGTGACACAATTAGTCAATGAGAGAGATTTGTTCAATTCAATTTCAATAAGTTCAGTAATTCTTTTTCTAGGTAAGGAAGCCAAAATCACTAGTCTTTTTAAAACATGAGCTTATAGAAAACAAAAAACTCTTCCAGAAAAAAAAAAAATAAGAATGGAATCGACACATGATTCTTTTTCGCAAATTTTTTTGAAAACCGTATGCCTCCAAAGGTGCACGTACAGTTCCTAAAGGAACCAATTTTGTCCTAATCAACGACTTCATCGAGAAAGATTACTTTGTTTAGGGTCAGAGGTTAATAGCGAGACTCAAATCCAATGGTTGGTTCATGGTATATCTCAGTAAGAAGAAATACTAGGGATTCTTTTTTTGTTTTTAAACTCTCCGGCGGATGGGTGTCTCAGGAATAGCTATTTTGAACTATGCACTTTGTGCACCGATGTGCATACATATGCATGGGGTAGCCGTTCTATGGATATTCATTCTGAGCGGAGGAAGAAATTACCAAACGTCTAGCCTTCCCTCACGCTTGGCGCCAATGAGTTTTTAATTTTGAAAAAAAAAAAAGAAGACTATGCCTTCGCAATTGAATAGAATAATAAGGACAATAGGCCTGGGCACTTCGAGTCGATAGAACAAACCCTTATTGTTTTCATAACATGAGATTTGTATCGAGAAGGAGTATGAAACAAAGGTTCTTTCCGATTTGTCGGATTTTATGTGTCGGGTGTGTACCATTTCGCGGCACAAACATTTTTCTGAAACCAGAAGTTTCTTTCTGATATTAGTTATGGAAGAGGACGAAAATTGAAAAAAATCAAGATCAGTTTTCCTTATTTCTGGTATCGAAAGCACTTTGGATTGCCTAAATTCCCAGACGAGATCAATATATAAAGCAACAGAACCATCATAGTATTTGTGAATCCTACGAAAGGAAGGGTGGTAAATGGATCATTCAACGATCTGAATCAGATGGATCTCTTTCTTTCTAGATAGAATAGAAGAAGAGAAAACGTTAAATTCCATTGCGGAAGCCGTATGCACGCCAAAGCAGATGCCTGTAGGTTGTTAATTTATTCTTGTATTTTTTTTTCCTCCATTAGCCCAATCATGCGAGATAGAGGAACCGTTCGAGTTAATCAATATCAAAATAATTAGGGTCATGATTCATCAACGGATAGTTCTTTTTATGAATCACGAAAGGGGAAATTTGTCCTGGAAATGGAAGAACTACTGAAACTCGTGAAACCATCACAAAGGTTTATGTACAAAGACGGGAAAGCCTTTATGGGTGTATCGAAGACATGGAAGGGATGTTTTATGTCAGCACACAGAAGCCCAAGTTAGGCATGTGATCTCGTAGCGGTCGAAAATGAAATAACCGGGGATTTCGTGTAAATTCCAATGTCAAAAATAATTCGATTTTCTGTGATTTGGTATGGAATAGAAAAAATTCTAATCACAATCCAATCATAGGTAAGATCGATCTAAAACAACCCCATCATTCTAATTCTATATATACATATATATATCTATTACGATAGACATGCCAACTATTAACAACTGATTAGAAACGCAAGAAGCAATAAGCAATGTAGAAATCTCCCGACTCTAGAGGATGTCTCAGCGTCGAGGAACAGGGACTAGGTGTATGTGCGACTCGTTCAGATCTGAGTTCGAACAAATGAGAACAATTTTGCCAGTGTCAATGACGGTACCAATGAATAGGGTAAATGGAAAAGATCTATCATATACCATCTGGTGTAATGGAATTATGGTTCCATGTGCCAATCCCATCACGAGATTTGAGATGAAAAAGCAATTACCCCTTGGTAGCAAATAGTATCCATTAAGCGGAGGAAATAGTATATAAGAAGCAGCAAGATTAGCTCCTATTGTTAAAAGAGCGGGCTAGAGGTCAGCTACCTAAGCCAAAAGTTCCTAATTAAAGCCGTCACTGTATAGATAATCTTATTGTGAAAAGAGCTATTACTCTATAATGATGGGTAGAGCAAAGAGTGTGCACTATACAGTTCACAATACATTTGGTTTAAAGAAGAAGAGGCTACGTGTATAGAGAGGACCTCAACGTTTAAGAAGTAACCATAGAAAACGATGGAACCAATATTGTTTTTTTTAGGATCATAGAATTTCTTATTTGCAGGTGAAATGCCTGGACGGAATAAAAAACTTGGGTCAGGAAGTTATAGTAGCAACCTCCATTGGAATTATATTTTATTCGGCATTAATCCGTTTTGTTATTACTCGACCGTGAGAGGGGAAAAGGATGACTGAAAGATCGAACAATTAGTTATTCATTAAGGTTTAATTGATTCAATGACAGAGTTAGGACGGGGATATACAGCGGGACGTCGAACAAAACTTCGTTTATTGCATCAACCTTCGAGGAGTCATTCAAGATTACTCGACGATATCAACAGAAAATGAGCGCTTTGGCTTCCCTGCATCGAGATAGAGGCAGCAAAAGAGGGATTGTCGTCAGTTGGATCACTCGGATAAGCAGAACTCGTGAGAATAAGTACTTGGAGAGTTCTAGTAGATTTAAATAAACAATTGGTACAAGAAGCAATTGCTCTTAATCGAAAATACTGACAAAATAGTATATCAAAATAAGAATGGTCTGTAATGATTTCCACAAGATCATCCAAATAAAGTAGATTCTAAAGTCACTTAAAGTGATCTAAAGTATATACAGTACAGGAGATTGAAACAGATCCCGGAGAAAGGAACCCGGGAAAATAGACATAAAAATAAAATTAAGCTAGTAATAGGAAGACCGAATATGTTTCACATAAAAAAAATTTCGCCTTTTTTGTTTCTTATACACAGGACCACACTCTAGATTATAAGGACTTTTCGAACAAAACATCAATCTGAGCTGGAGTTACAATTGAGTTTTGAGTCAATTGAAGAGATGTCTATTTATTTTTGGTTCTAGGACGTAGTTCTGGGGATCGATCGGCTTTCAATTGTTTCATTATTAAGAAAAAAAAAGGTAACAAGATTAAAACCGGGATTGCTTTATGCAATAGTAATTATCGTTGTTGTTTCAAAGCATCTATCACACGCCTAGATAAATTTGTTCCTGTCACTATAAATCGGATAATAAACTCATGTTTCTCTAAACGATTCGATCCCCCGATCCATTGGGGGCAAACGCTACGAAACAGATCGCTTGGATTTACGAAAAGATTGCTGGGATTTATCCATGGTTTATCCTTATTTTCTAAAATTATGCTTTATTCTACTTCAGTTTTCCAAGGGGGAACCCACCACCGAAACCAAAAAAAAATAGGCGTGATTGTCTACATTATGTCTATTTATATGTTAAATATATGTTACGGTCTTCTTTCCTGGCGAGAGCGCAAACGCGTTATGTCATCTATTTCTTTTTTCTACATGATCGTATGCTGTTACAATAGCGACAAAATTTTCTCAATTCTAATCGACCAGGCGTCTTGTGTCGATTCTGTGAGTAAATATCTAGAATACCTGGCGTTCTTTATTGACATCATTCGGGCACAACTGGTACATGCCAAAATAACTATGACTCTGACATCTTTACCCTTGGCCCGGAACCTCCTTTGAATTTTGGATGGCTGAACTATTCTATTTCGATCGAGTGAAAGAAGAAAGAAAAGAACAAAAAAAAATCGAAGACTTATTTTTTTTTTTTCGAACTAGACATGGAATTTCTAAGTATCGTTGCACTTACATTTCATTAAATAATGCTAATTATAGAATTAATATTATATTAATGGAGTAACAATTATAATAGATAATAAAGTATAGAATATAAAGATTAATAATTTAATGGGTAAATTAAATAATCAATTTCTTTCTAACTATCAATTTGTTCCTATCATAAATTCAATATTTTATTAATATTTATTTATTTATTATTTAAGTTAAAATCTTCTTTCTATGCTATATTTCGTGAATCGCCGTAGACTGGATCCACATTTTCAATTTCTGTGTCTCCAAAAATCGATCTTAGACTAACAAACATTTTTGATGAGGGTCAATACACTTTTTTCTGGTCTTCCTATCCTAAAGAAACTGACAAAAATAGGGGACGAAATTAGCAATTAGCACGGGAATTGTATCTCTAATTTTATCATTTCGGCGCATAGCAATCAATAACTAGAATTTAAAAAAAGGGGAATGACAAGGCATCCGGAAATAACCGATTAAGGTCTATCAATAGGCTGCTAAAGACCCAAACCATAGAGTACTTCGCACAGGGTGCCACGGAGAGATAGGTTTATATCTCGCATTGAAATCCTCCTTTTATTATAGATTGTAATACAAATATGGTCAGATGTGTAGTTCAAGATCATTTGTATTTTTTTACACAGATGCTAATAAACAGGATGCCTAACTAAAATACGATAGTACAATGAGCAATAGATTTTGTTCTTTTTGTGTTAAAAGAAAAAAAAATCCTAATCCATTGTTCCTGAGCATTACTGATAAAATAACTTTTTTATACGTTAGGGTTCCGATGTATATAAATTCTTTTATTATAGAACCAAAAAACCAAAAAGAAGGAAGAACAAGAAAAATTGTATATAGATGGAAGGAGAAAATGAAGATATGGAAAAACAAGACAGGTTTTGTAAATGAAACTGTACAACAATTTTGAAACGGGATGTAGCGCAGCTTGTAGCGCGTTGTGGGTACAAAGGTCACAGGGTTCATCCTGTCACCCTACCTATTAATTCATCCAATGGGCAGTAACGAGGGAGTAATTGAGATCGATGAAAATGGACATAATCTTTGGTCTTGCCTACTATTGTATGCAAGACTATTGGGGGTAGAAAAATACTTTCTTACAGTACAGTCGTAGCTCTGTCATAGGATAAGAAAGCGGCTCTTCGTTCAGTTCGGGTAGACGCGGGTATCCAAAACCGATGTCGTAGGTTCACATCTACAGAGAGTGATGGTTTATTTGATGTCGAATCACAATAAATAATTTAACAAACAAAAAGTTGAATGTAACTTGAAAAACTTGAATTTGGACTCTCCTGCAGGAGGTCAATCAAAAAAAGAAGAACTACTCAATCAAAGGGCCAAATGATACCAAGTCTCTATTGTAAAATATGCGGTGACGAATAATCCTGATAAAAGTAAAAGGTGAACTAGACGATTCCAAAATGAAAAACTTCAAATCATTTCGTTTGTTTAAGGGATAAAAGAAAGTAAGTCATCATAAATCTAATAATATCGTGATATCATGACCAAGAATTGGCAACTTGTGTGAGAACGCACATAGATCGTTCAGGAACGATTCGTTTTGTTCAATTTTTTCATTCAATTCATTTCAAATAAGTCGTATCTGTCAAACCAATGAAAGAGCTGAGGTATAGTTAAAGCAGCCAGTAGAAAACCGAAATAAATAGTTATAGTAAGATGAAAGAGCTAATAGAATATGTTTTTGCTACCATGTTGATAAAACACTTACTCAGTTTCAATTATTACAAATACGACGGCAAGAAAAACAATTGACAGAATTAGTTCGGGCCAATTGACAAAATTTGGCTCCTCAGTCATATAGATAAGATAACTAAGAGTGAAATAGGTAAAAATCGATTCATATGCTGTACATTGACCGATCCTATGATCGGAATCAAAGATTCCTTGTGGAATTGTGAGTGAATAAAGTAAAGTAAAAGTAAGTAAAATATAAAGTATGAGTAAAAGTAATAGTCATAAGAACTGTGCCGGACTTCATTCAAAAACTTAATTAATATAGAGTATATAAATATTACCTTAATCTTAAATTAATTAAATATTAAATAAAAATTAAGTCCGTTAAAGTAATGTTGGAATAAAAGCATGGATTTGAAAATTCCATTTTAATCATTTTTCTATTTCAATGGATCTAATCTTTTTTGGAAACGAACGGCCTGAACTACTACCTGTTATTTATTTTAACTCATTGGATCAGTACAGTATAGGTGATTAATTGCCAACAATCATATTCGATGAACGAAAAGGTGTCCCCGATCTATCGAAAAAAATACAACTGTACTTTTAATTTTTAATTTTTATATTTGTAATCTTTTTTTCAGGTCCAACTCGATGCAAAGACGAACACTTCCATTATCCTTTTAGATTCTAGATTCTGTGCCTTTCCATGATCATGGAGTCCATAGTCTAGTTGGCAAGAGAACCTTGTTTTGGACTAATCAATAACGTTGCATCACGAATATGGGATGTTCCATGGGTTGTTTCTTTCACTAATATAGTATATGTTCTTTCACTAAATAGTATATACTATTGTAGTTTGGTAGTACAGTAGTATGGTATTAGACGACAACCAATGACTTGAAATAAAAAGATGTAAACACAAAAACTTTAACCCCCAAAAATGGGTTTATTATAGATTTGCTAAATATAAGGGAATGTGTGACGATTATAATTGTTCCCTAAGTGATCTCTAATAGGCTTATAAATGATTAGAAAACCATCGATTCAGCGTTTCCAAGATCTTTACTTTTCTTTACGAATCATAAGGAAATCTTATAAGAATTTGAGTATTTTCTAGTTGATCTATTGAATAACATAGAGTTATGATAGACAAGGAACAAAAAAGAAGAAAGAATTATGTAGCATTTCGGTACCGAAGAGACTGCGTTGCTGTGCAGCGGAAGGATAGCTATCCTGATTCGGTATACTGAAATAAACCTTGGGTAAAAAATTGACGATCGCACAAAGATGCAATATCAGTAGGTTCCATTACGACCCATCTTTCAAGGAATCGTTCCCTTTTTGAATACAAAAATTGGGAGCTCGAATGTGGGAAGCACGGGAGACGTTCTTTTGCTGTATATTACAGTATTGTACTGGGTCGCCATAGCATTACGATACCTTCCCCTATTCATGCGGGTTGGTATTCGTCAGTACGGGTTAGCTTACGACGTGTTTGGAAGTCCTCGCCTCAAACAGAGTATTTCACAGAGAGCGAAAGGTTTCCATGATAACCGGACGTTTTGATTCTTGGAAAACTTGATGATTTAGTAAATCCTTTAGGAGGCCCCAATGACCATAGACCGAACTATCCAATTTACAGTGCGCTGGTTGGGTTCACGGACTAGCTGTCCCTACGTTCTTTTTTGGGGTCATAATCAGCAATGCAGTCAGCAAACGATAAACCTAATTTTAATTTTAGAGCTATGAGAAAATCAAACCCGAATGAACAAAAATGTTGAATTGAATCGTACCAGTCTATAATGGGGTTTCTACTAATTTGTACTTGCTGTTTTATTCTCCAATTTTTCTTCAATTGAAAGAAAGAAAGAGAATAGTAGGAATTCTTTATCCCATTCGGAAAGATACATCCTCATAATATCCAGGACTGTTTTTGTCTCTAGAATGACATTGAGAAAATTGTGGAGGGAAAGTGGGGAAATGGCCGATACACTGGCAAGGATTCCTATTTGGGGTTGGTACGGTAACTGGTATTCTGGGATCGGTTAAGAGCGGTTTTCTTAGGTTTAATATTCGGGGGGTTCATCTCTCTAGTAATCGGATAAAAACAGGATTGTAGACATGAACGAGACGAAAGACTCAACGGGGACTGATCGCTTAATAGACAAAGCTGAGGGTAGGTCCCGTTGAGTTCTTTCTGACTCTTATAGAAGTAGGAAGAATTTTGATTCTTCCATAAATAACAAATGCCGCACTAATCAAAATATATATTCGTAGAAATGAAATGACAAAACGGCTGCCTTTGCTCTGATGTTTCCACCACTCTATCTTTGTTTCGTATAATGTTTTGAAGAATTGAATCATTGATGATTCATCGTCTCTGTTTTCCTTCTCCATACTATTAATCTTATGAAGAAAACAAGAAAAGGTAATCAATGGATTTTTGAACTAAACAATATTAATAGATTCTACGCATGAGAATCCTGCAAATCTTCTATACTACACTCTATCCTTTTATAACTAAACGATAATAGAACTACTATATAAAACTCTATAATATAAGTTTGTTGGAATAAGTTCTCTTGAATAATTTCTCTAAGTTAAAGTGTAAGTTAATGAAGAGTTATTTTATTGATCAATCAATGATCCCTAATCCTTTCTCTCTTTTGGTTTGTCCACAACTTCCTATGAATCTAACCAAAAGAGTTGGTGGACACGAAAGAAGGAATGGGAATTCTTGACGAACAGGAGAAAAAATAATTATTATTAATTCGATATAAGACGGACCAGAAAAAAGAATTTTCCGCCCTTTTCTTGTGTCGAATAAAGACGTAAGACTAGCCTCCCCCCCCCCCCCCCCCCCTATCCTCCTAAAAGGTTTCTTTCTTTCATTTCCCTCCTGCTATGTATTCTCTTGATTGTAGTTAGCTGTCTATTAATAAGATAGGATACAAGTAATGAATTACAGACATCCCGACAAAACGAAAAAAAAAAATTATAAAACAAAGCACCAAAAAACAGTTTACAGCTTTTTGATCATAAAGACTTGTAGGATCAACAAAAAATCGGGCGCTTTTTACCAACTGTGTTAAGGAATCTCCTGCACCTAGAAGCATTCGTACATTGAACCGTTCAAAATGTTTCTTTTTAGAACCAAAAAACTTGTTGCCAAAATAAAGATGCCAAGAAGAAACAAAAGACTTGGACCCGTAAGGGTTTGATAGCACTATTTCTGCACTCCCTGACAAAGCCTCCCACATGGGGATTGCTGTTACGGTTGATCAAGCCTTGAATGGATTCACCTCTGAAACAAGAGTTCTGGTCCTGGAGGAGGTATAATATCAACCAATGATGTCCCACGATGAATCAAACTATGGTTATTTCATAATCCCCTTTTTCTTTAGTATATTCTGCTTACTATACCTGCTGATGTGCATTATAGACTGTATTGTTACTTATGCTTCCCATCAGGATAAATCTGACCCCTTCCTCTGTCCCACCTACGTATATGGATATTTAAGAAGTGAACGTCTTTCTTCGTGCAGGGTCGGGGGAAAAGATGGGAAAGACGATTCAATATATTCTGACGGGAACAGAGCTATCACAATAAGATTCTTTTATTGGGACGAAAACTCTGAAAAGACAGAGTTCCTATCGGTTCTTCAACCAGAGAATACGATCCAGGGGGGCTACTTCGAATCCGCGGGTAAAATGAGAACAGCCCCCCACATCCAAAGTCCCCTTTTTACCATAGCCGAACTTGTTTCAGTTGCTTCTCATAAGGATCGAACACTGCTTCAAATACAGTATCAGAAGCCAGCTTGCGAATTCAATATCCACGGGGTTTTTAGCTAAATGGCAATTGGCACAGACAATTTCGTCCCGTGGCTTCTCGGTTTTCATAACCATGCTGCGCAAAAACGGATATGCATTGAAATAGAGGCCCGAGTATTACATAATCAGGATCTATACAGAAATGATCGAGTCTCTCTTCCTTTACCCAAGAAAAGTATTTTTATTGCATGTCCAATCATTGATCCCGGGAATTCTACAATAAGTTAGATAGGTAGCTAGTATAGTCCCTAAAACGAGTCTGTCATTGTACTGGAATAATTGTACTGGAATATAGACGACTACCTTGAACAGATAAAGTATAAAGAATTAAGTAAATTGAAAATACTTTCTTTAACACGAAGAAGATTCTGATTTGATTGATATAATACGATCAAATGAGTTCTTTATTCATTCATGGAAGGATAAATTACTACAAGACGAATTTTCGCTACACGATTTAAAACAAGGAAGATCACTATTTCACAATTGTATCTAGAATAATGGAAAATGGAACACAAGACCAGATATAATTTGATCGTTAGGATCCAATCCAAAATCGTTTGTGACCGAACCGATCATTAGTTCCCAAAATGGGTCGAGTGAAATCCGATCAATAAATCAGTAACTAAAAAGATAGAAAAAGCTTTTATTGTGTCACTTAAGTTATAGAGGAATCCTGAACCTAAGAATTAAGAATGACGAGTCTTCATACTCAGAATAAGAATACCACTTAGACACTAGCGCAAAAGATTATATTTGTCGAGAAATGCAAAATGATATGGAGATCATTTATTCATTGGTGCTTTGGGACTATTGTATGTTTCCTTGTGTATTCCTATATGAAGTTTTGTATATGCGTTTCCGGGGACTCCTTATCATTTCGTCCAATAGAAAGTTCCTTCTAATTCTCGAATCTTTCCAGAACGTTTTCTCGTGAATATGATTCAAAAAATTTTCGATTGCCTGGTAATTCCACCAATTAGTAACCCAAGGTTCCAGCATTATTAAATGAGAAAGAGACCCACCAAGGCAAAAATACTATAGATGCGAGGATATGGGAGGGGCCAATGCTTTTTTTTTTCATTGCTTTTTTTTCTGTGAATTGAATTGTTAATGGAACTGCTTTCATGCGTTGACTCTATCTGATCTAGATTTCTTGAAGCACGAGTGGTAACAGGGTATGACCTATGGGTTCTATTCTCTAGATTGTGTAATCAATTTTATTTTTTATTTAATTAAGAAGGAATATAGACATTAGAAAGAGTCCTTTTCGGATTGAAAATGAGAAAAAAAGAAATAAATATTATTCCGGATATTCAATTGGGCAAATTGAAAACAATTTATTCATTTGTTCCTTTCGATGAATACTCGAAAACCCCTGGAAGTAACGAATCGAGTTTCGAGACGAAAAAACTCCCTGGATCATTATTCTTCGAAATGTTTCACATCTAACCGCAAGGTATCAATTCCAAATCGGGCCTAAAAGATGAATTCGTATTACGAAATACCTGTTCGGATAGGTTTCAGTTCCTTCCCCTCTTGAGAACATATTATTCTTCATTTGATTCTTCACTTCAGTTCGGTTCAAAATACGTCAATTGGTCGCGCAGAAATGGCCAAATTCGGCAGCTTTTGTCATTTCTAGTGGAGTAAAAATTCTCATCAGTACGAGTCAAGGGAATGGCTCATTGGCCCTTGATTTCCATATAAAGGGAGACGCGAGGAAAAGACCTTCTTTAACCTATATATGATTGATTGGATATCTCTCTAAAGAAGCGAAGGAAGAGGCGACGATTTATTCCAGGGAAATCCCCACAAAAACCGAAACATACCACACTATTCTCTTCTTTTATACGAATCGTCATAAACGCTACTACATCAACGAATTTGCACCCAAATACGCGCAATGACTAGACACGCGATCAAGTAGAAAGACTCACGATCCCTGTGGAAAAAAATGATTTGCTGAGATGGAAATAAGGATATTTCAAATTCCTACCAAAGATAACTGGAAGTTCCACACTAAGAATCCTAGTGAACCTTTAAAAAAAAGGATACAGGCCCAGCAAAAATTACGCGGTTTTCGAGACACCGTTATAAGTTCGAGCCATATAGGTTCTGATCGCCAATTCATACTATACTAGATCAGTTGAAGCGATGGAATTGAGCGAATAACCCAAATAAATTTTTACTTACCTTTCTGATCCCGAAGTAACTTTCATCAACTAGCCTATTCTGATTGTGAAACATTAGGAGTAATTGGTTAGATCATTGACGTTCTATTTAAAATATTCACTAAGCATTTGGGAACAGCTATATTCACATATACAGCATTTGCAGATATCATTATCCGCATAACAGTTCTTTAATTTGTGTGTTCGGAAAGAGCAACATATCATACATTACACGAGAAAATATCTGTATATCATCCAGTGTTGAAATAAAATTGATAAGAATTCGGTCCCATTGGGTCTAGACAATCTTATTTTTTGGGACATGAAGAAAGAAGGAAAACCATTGCAAATTGCCGAAATACTAGGCCCACTTAAAGGCACAAAAATGAGGGTTAAGTTGGGTTAAGTTGTGATCTGTCATAGAATAGGTGCTCAATTTATATATTTCTATCTGGTTTATTATTCTACTATTAGAAAGATATCTCTTATGAGATATCCTATTACTTTTAATTAATAATCTATTATAAGTAATATCAAGGTTATCGCTTATAAAGTAATATCAAAGCCATTATTAATTATAAAGATATTATAAAAAAATTATAATAAAATTATTATTTATTTATAAGATAAATAGTAATATCAACTATAATTCTATATGATTAGATAGGAAAAGATTAGATAGAAAATATATATTCTAATATTCGTAAAATATTATAAAAAAATTTTTCTATTTATTATTATTTATTATGTATATTATAATTTATAATTATAAATAAATTAAAATAATAAATAAAGAATAATAAAATATAATAAATATAAATAAAAAATTAATCCGAACCTCGTTCTCTTATACAGGAGAACTTATGTCACCAAAGAAAAACACTCTGATTACGACGAATAAATACGTGTTCGCTACACATAAATAACTGAATCTTAGTGCTATACTTTACATTTTGAACTTGGATTCAAGGAAAGAACCGTGGAGCTGAAATAACGCACCCAGAACACCTTTTTAAAAGATTACCGGGTACATTGTGTCCGAATTACCTTTATGGATAAATACTCAGGGACACTTGTGAACCTTAGGTATTACCTTTTTTAAGTTTGTGCAAGTATCTTTTAACGCAAATGGCATGTAGGCGTTAGTTCACAATAATGATATACCCCCAACATACCAAAACTGGCTGTTTACGACACAGTGTAGGAGATGTAAGAATTGATACATAGAATAACTTTTTATCTGTTGATAATTAGATGAAGCAGAAGATATTTAGCCATTTGCATCAAAGCTCAAAATTCCTTCTTGCTTTTTTTTTTTTTTTTTTTTTTGGTGCTCCTCCAGAGCACACACAATAAGACAGGTAGAGACGATTAGTAGCATACTCGATCAAACGAGTTAATTTTCTCGCCTACTACGGATCCCATACTACATCCCATAAAACTGAAAATCCATAACGCCAATTGGCTTTACGGGAATTTACCATTTATTGACCTATGCCTGTTGAATAGCATAAGCTAAACCTGTCCTTCTTTGAGAAAAAATCGAGACGATCTCCATAAGGTTCCTCTTTGAACGAAAATCCCAATGGGGTCTATAGAATTCATATCTTTATCCAGAGGATCCCAAGTTCCGGGATCAATGAAAGCAATTCCTAGTTAATAACCATGTGAGCATAGCAACAAAGATCATCAAAATCTCGGCTGCTCATTCAGATCCACTGGCCGATATGAAGAGTGCTCAAGCGGAGTGCCATTAGCTCGGCACGGGCGATGCAGCCGCAACCAATGATGGTGAGTGGAAAGAAGTAAAACGTCAGAAGCGTTACATCCAGAGATCTCAGAAAACGGGCAAATGAAAAACCTACCTTATCAAAGCGAGTCTCTAAGCCCCGACTTAGAAAAGTGTGTTTTTGGAATAGCATAGGCGCGTGGGGAATGCTTCTACTTAGCTCACCTTGTTGACTCATTGTACTACTAACCGCCCGGACATTGTTTGCATCGCGGAACCTAAAATGTTTTCTCCGCCGTACCAACTTCATACTGGTCTTCTC
>PYDT01000314.1:0-2500 GCA_004837865.1 Musa balbisiana
TCGTTTTTTAGAACTAGAACTATTCGTTTTAGAACTAGAACTATTCGTTTTAGAACTAGAACTATTCGTTTTAGAACTAGAACTATTCGTTTTAGAACTAGAACTATTCGTTTTAGAACTCGTTTTAGAACTAGAACTATTCGTTTTAGAACTAGAACTATTCGTTTTAGAACTAGAACTATTCGTTTTAGAACTAGAACTATTCGTTTTAGAACTAGAACTATTCGTTTTAGAACTAGAACTATTCGTTTTAGAACTCGTTTTAGAACTAGAACTATTCGTTTTAGAACTAGAACTATTCGTTTTAGAACTAGAACTATTCGTTTTAGAACTAGAACTATTCGTTTTAGAACTAGAACTATTCGTTTTAGAACTAGAACTATTCGTTTTAGAACTAGAACTATTCGTTTTAGAACTAGAACTATTCGTTTTAGAACTAGAACTATTCGTTTTAGAACTAGAACTATTCGTTTTAGAACTAGAACTATTCGTTTTAGAACTAGAACTATTCGTTTTAGAACTAGAACTATTCGTTTTAGAACTAGAACTATTCGTTTTAGAACTAGAACTATTCGTTTTAGAACTAGAACTATTCGTTTTAGAACTAGAACTATTCGTTTTAGAACTCGTTTTAGAACTAGAACTATTCGTTTTAGAACTAGAACTATTCGTTTTAGAACTAGAACTATTCGTTTTAGAACTAGAACTATTCGTTTTAGAACTAGAACTATTCGTTTTAGAACTAGAACTATTCGTTTTAGAACTAGAACTATTCGTTTTAGAACTAGAACTATTCGTTTTAGAACTAGAACTATTCGTTTTAGAACTAGAACTATTCGTTTTAGAACTAGAACTATTCGTTTTAGAACTAGAACTATTCGTTTTAGAACTAGAACTATTCGTTTTAGAACTAGAACTATTCGTTTTAGAACTAGAACTATTCGTTTTAGAACTAGAACTATTCGTTTTAGAACTAGAACTATTCGTTTTAGAACTAGAACTATTCGTTTTAGAACTAGAACTATTCGTTTTAGAACTAGAACTATTCGTTTTAGAACTAGAACTATTCGTTTTAGAACTAGAACTATTCGTTTTAGAACTCGTTTTAGAACTAGAACTATTCGTTTTAGAACTAGAACTATTCGTTTTAGAACTAGAACTATTCGTTTTAGAACTCGTTTTAGAACTAGAACTATTCGTTTTAGAACTAGAACTATTCGTTTTAGAACTAGAACTATTCGTTTTAGAACTAGAACTATTCGTTTTAGAACTAGAACTATTCGTTTTAGAACTAGAACTATTCGTTTTAGAACTAGAACTATTCGTTTTAGAACTAGAACTATTCGTTTTAGAACTAGAACTATTCGTTTTAGAACTAGAACTATTCGTTTTAGAACTAGAACTATTCGTTTTAGAACTAGAACTATTCGTTTTAGAACTAGAACTATTCGTTTTAGAACTAGAACTATTCGTTTTAGAACTCGTTTTAGAACTAGAACTATTCGTTTTAGAACTAGAACTATTCGTTTTAGAACTAGAACTATTCGTTTTAGAACTAGAACTATTCGTTTTAGAACTAGAACTATTCGTTTTAGAACTAGAACTATTCGTTTTAGAACTCGTTTTAGAACTAGAACTATTCGTTTTAGAACTAGAACTATTCGTTTTAGAACTAGAACTATTCGTTTTAGAACTAGAACTATTCGTTTTAGAACTAGAACTATTCGTTTTAGAACTAGAACTATTCGTTTTAGAACTAGAACTATTCGTTTTAGAACTAGAACTATTCGTTTTAGAACTAGAACTATTCGTTTTAGAACTAGAACTATTCGTTTTAGAACTAGAACTATTCGTTTTAGAACTAGAACTATTCGTTTTAGAACTAGAACTATTCGTTTTAGAACTCGTTTTAGAACTAGAACTATTCGTTTTAGAACTAGAACTATTCGTTTTAGAACTAGAACTATTCGTTTTAGAACTAGAACTATTCGTTTTAGAACTAGAACTATTCGTTTTAGAACTAGAACTATTCGTTTTAGAACTAGAACTATTCGTTTTAGAACTAGAACTATTCGTTTTAGAACTAGAACTATTCGTTTTAGAACTAGAACTATTCGTTTTAGAACTAGAACTATTCGTTTTAGAACTAGAACTATTCGTTTTAGAACTAGAACTATTCGTTTTAGAACTAGAACTATTCGTTTTAGAACTAGAACTATTCGTTTTAGAACTAGAACTATTCGTTTTAGAACTAGAACTATTCGTTTTAGAACTAGAACTATTCGTTTTAGAACTAGAACTATTCGTTTTAGAACTAGAACTATTCGTTTTAGAACTAGAACTATTCGTTTTAGAACTAGAACTATTCGTTTTAGAACTAGAACTATTCGTTTTAGAACTAGAACTATTCGTTTTAGAACTAGAACTATTCGTTTTAGAACTAGAACTATTCGTTTTAGAACTAGAACTATTCGTTTTAGAACTAGAACTATTCGTTTTA
>PYDT01000314.1:22500-32988 GCA_004837865.1 Musa balbisiana
GTTTCGCCGTCCATGAATCCTTGTTAGGCATGTTCATATCATCCATACATAAGTCGTTTTGATCTAAGGATTTTCAATCTTGCCATGTTTCAGCAGTAGCAATTGTTCCATGGAGCGAATGGTCCAAAATATGGAATAAAAAATGTTTCCACGACTCTACCACCCGGCCAATCCCTTGTTCACATCTTAATCCCTTTTTCATGGCCACATATCTTTACGGCTAAGGAATGGGAATCTTTCTCCTGTTACATGAATCAAATTGTTCATTTTCATCCGAGAAAAGCCATCCCTTTCTCAACATTGTCTTGTTATTTGATCCAATAGCGTTCCGTTAGATAGGAACAGATTTGATAAATACGATAACTCTCGGATAGAGTATTAGAAAGGAAAGATCCATTAGATAATGGACTATTGCTTCTAAGCCATCTCTGGCGATGAATCAACAATTCGAAGTACCTTTCTTGCGTATTCTTGATGAACCAGCATTTATACATAGATGTAGAAGGTTTTGTTTGGGAAGTAATAAGCACCTTTGACATCTCTTCATCTGCAAAGAATTCTCGACGTGAAAACACAGAGACAAAGGGCTGATCTTTGAATAGGAAAAAGACTGGATCCGCAGGGTCCAAATGAATTGGCTTACTCGAAAAAGCCTTGTTCTTTGGAAGATCTATCTCGTGGTCTGGTACTGCATGGTTTCACTCTGCAAGGAACTCCGAATCATTCTCTTGAAGCTCATCCTCTTCATGATAAAAGGTCCGCTTGCCCCGAGCCCGATAGAGAAAAGTGGGCTTTTCAATACAATCACATAGTTTGCCACAAGGGCGCCATATTCTAGGAGCCCAAACTATGTGATTGAATAAATCCTCCTTTATCTGTTGCAGGTCGACGACCTCTTCCTCTTCTTCAAACTCCGATTCGTATTTTTCATATAGAAATCTCTGATCAACGATAGAACAAGATCTGTTTTGCATCATATCTAACTGTTCGGACCGAAGAAGTAATGTCACTCGATTATTATCAAACTGACTGCAATCTTTTTCTGTCCGTGAGGGTCCCACCAGAGCGCCTTCTACTTCTAATAGGCCATGAACTAGATCAGAATCATTCTCAACGAATCTATAAGAAGTGATCCGATTTTTTTCATCAGGTCCGGGTGAAGACCAAAGATCTTGAGCGACCGATCCGGCAGAACAACTCAAAAGATAAAGAAGTATCGTTAATTTCTTCATGCTCGTTCCAAGTTCGAAGTACCATTTGTACAAATAAGAATCCCCTTCTGATCTCTTCTTCATATAGATAGATATAGGATCTATGGGGCAATTACTTAGAAGTACATTTTGTGCAACAGCCCTTCCTATCTGATAGAAAAGGATCCCATGATCCTGAACCGATCTTACCTGGGATCGCAAATCCCAAGTTTGTCTATGAAGAGCTAATCTAATTGTATTAGTTTCTATAATTGATTTCTTCTGTGTAATACTAATTGATAGGGCCTCATTGATAAGTGCTACAAGATCTCGTACATTGGAACCCATGGTTATGGACCCCAATCCGTTAGTATGGAACATTTTCTTTTCCAAGTGAAATCCCCTAGTATATGAAAGAATGAAAAAGTGCTTTCGTTGTTGCGGAATAAGAAGCCTTCGTATCTTAATGCATGTATTTAATTTATTCGGAGCTATTAGAGCGGGATCCACTTTTTGGGGAATATGAGTCGAAGCAATAACAAGAATATTTCTAGTGGAACATCTTTCACAATCTCTGGAGAGATAGTTCTCTAATAGACCGAGGGATAAGTAATTCGACTCATTCATATACAGATCATGAATGTTTGGAATCCATATTATGCAAGGAGACATTGCTTTTGCTAATTCGAATTGAAAGGTGATATCAAATCGGTCTATTTTCGGCGTCATATACATAGTTAGCAGCTCCGTATCAAGGTCATCATCAATATCGTCACTATCATCAATATCGATATCGTCACTATCATCAATATCGATATCGTCACTATCACTATCATCAAAATCGATATCATCAATAAAATAATCTTAGGCTTGTCATCCGGGAACTTGTTCGGAAATACCGTAATGAAAGGAACATAGGGGTTTGTCGCTAGGTATTTGACCAAATAGGATCGTCCAGTTCCTATAGAACCTATCACTAAAATACTCCTAGAAGGGGATAGGGCTAAGCGGAGCGAAAGGGTTTTCCATGAGATGGGAAATGAAAACTATTAGCCCCACACGAGGTTTGTGAATAAGTAATTGTCTGATAATGAGCAAGGAATATCCGTCTTTCTGCTAAACAGGATCCATTGAACTCATAATTCATTATATACTTGTCAACTAAGTATCGTAAGTAAATTGATCCCGGTTGTTCAATCATTTGATAACCAGAGTCATTCTTTGATAAATGATCACTATGAGTCAGACTCAATAGAATTTGATCAATCCTTTTTTCTGTCGTTAAGGTGGAGAACTGAACCAAGAATTCTCTTTCTTCATCATCAATCGAATCACTGTTCGCGACCCAGGATTCTATTTCTCATCAATCCAATCACCGTTCACCTTTTTTCTTTTTCTTATCAATGAATAGATCTCTTTACTTGTACGACTTAGATGTCTCGTATTTCTCGAAAAGTGATTCGATTGATGGGATTTGGTATGATACTTATGAGATTGATGGGATTTGATATGATACTTATGAGATCGATGAGATTGATATTCAATATTTCTTCCTAGAACGTATTGATTTGACCCCACAAGCGACCAATAGCATGTTGCCACCAAAAGCAAAAGCAAAACCCCGTATTTCTTCCAGAGAATCTCCTAATTGTTTTCAGAACAACTAGAAAGAGATTCTTTAACCAGAAAGAATTCAGTTCAGATGTAGGATACCCATCCAAAAGTTTTCGCAACTCAATCATGTATGATGGAATCATCAAAGATTTGATCTTTTCTAACTCTGTCTGTAACTCACTAGAGGCTTGGGAAACAAGAGAAGATGTATACGAACGAGATATCCAGCAACAAGAAGAAGGAAAAAGATTGAATAGAGAACTCCAACTCCCGAGCATTTGTTGATCTCAGATGTGTCCATATCAATGGAACGGGTGACTCATTATTTCGATGAATCATTTCTTCGGACAGAAGAAGATTCTGTAAACACTCCCTCGAAATCTCACTTATCAGAGTCCATTGTGGAAGAATCTTCTGAGGAATTGGCCATGATATATCTGATCCATGCATAATATCATGAAAAATGGATACAAATTTAAAATGGATACAAATTTGTGACTGCTACTTAGTATCGACAATGGGTCTGAAAAGTATCTAAAAGGGTGAAATTTAGATATTTGCACTCTGTCGAAGTAAGGAACCATGGCATATATGTTTGGAACGGATTCCATTTTGTTTGGAACAGATTCCATTTTGAGAGATTTGAAAAAGCACTATCTCGTTGAAAGGTTCTATACATCTGCCGTTTCTCAACGCATTTCTTTAGAGAAAGACTCTCGTTTTTTTTTTCCTCTTTCCGGATGGTAAATATTTCTCAGAACATGGAGTGTGAATCAACACCCATGTTTGACTTGAAACTGAGATACCGATGCAAGGTTCTTCCCTTCTGGAATCAGATAGAGTTCATATCTGAAAGAGGGCTGACAATGACAGTTCTTTTCCCAAATTGACTCTTTGTTTCTCTGTTAGAGGCAAGTGTGCAGAAATGTCTGCGATCGAGTAATAGCTCTACGAACGGAATGGCTTCGGATCGAATTGGAAACGGAAAGATTTGTGACAAGTTTATAGGTTTTGTCACCACTTTGTGGAAAATCTTGTAGGGTATGAATATGTTTAGATAGGCTGTGACTCAGATGGTGAAATAGTCTCTGCTCTCCAAAAAAAAGATGTTTTTTTTTACCGACGGGCACGAGACAAATATGTTGTTGCGAATGAAACAGGTAGTGAGAGAATTGTCCAGGTAGGTAAGATCATAATTATTGATACGGGTCTGTTTTCCACATAAAAAGGGAATCTTTGTTACAATAGAACCAGAAAGTGATTTGGATCATTCAAGAATCGAAGTCGATTTGCTTTATAAAAAGAAGATATCAATGAACTTCTATGAAATGGTTTTCACGGGATTCAGCCAATTGTCTCGATCATGGAATATCATTGAGAAATAGGAATCCGTGTTATCAAAGGATTTCCTGCGATTATTTCTAGTATAGAATGAGTCAATCATCCACTCTGGTAGCTTTTTTAACAAAAATGGTCTGTTGTTCCTTTCCTCCATGGAAAAGATTTCCCGGTCTTTGGGAAGTATCATATCTCCAAAAGAAGGGTTTCAATTTATTCAAATGACGATTTGAACACCTATTGATTCTAACAACTGATTGCGGAGTTGATCATTCGGACCTTTTCAATTCACGGATGTGGATCTCGGACCTATGAATGGGGATTTCCCTATACTCACAAAGAAAAGGGAAGTGACTTGGACAAAAAGGGAAGTGACTTGGACAAAAAGGGAAGTGACTTGGACAAAAAGAAACGAAGTGACTTGGACAAAAAGAAACGAAGTGACTTAGACAAATTTTGTTTGTCGATAGCCTCGGACCAATCAATCGAATATTGATTAATACGTAACCGATCGAACACTACTTGAAAACGGTTCTTCTGTTCAGAACGAAATGTTCCAAATGTTCCTGGAAATTCTTGCTCTCATTGGACCATTTGTATCTATATACATCAGGATCCCGATTCATGGATCTCTCGGTTCGAGAAAAAAGAGGATCAAAAAAACCATTTCTTCTGCTCTTTTTTCAATTCGATAAATGTTGGTTGATCGTATATTTCATTATAGTTATATGATTCAGAGTATCATTTCCTATTTGATCCCTTTGATTCCCTATTCGAAGTTGCGATCGGATCTATTCATTAAAAAGAATCGATTAGATACATTTCTATGTACCCATAGGTGCTAATTGGATTTGAATCAGATTTCGATCAATACTATTTGATTGACGCCTCCATTATGGTTTTTTTGCAGCAAATAACCGCTGTTTTTAGTTTTGGATCTTCCGAATCATTCCCGCAGTAGATCCGGACCGGGGGATTTTTTTTTTCTGTCTTCGATAACAAGATTCATTTCTTTCATAAAAAGAGGAGTGTATAAACCATAAAAGATTTTCTTTTCGATTCTCTCTGGAGTTTGATAACCTCATTCCCAATTTTTTTTGATCCAACCCGTAGTTGAATCATAGAAAAGGCAAATCCCCTATGATACCCCAGCATCGCTCGTTTATTGATCGAGTGAAAATCTGGCCTTTTCTTAAACTCTCCTTCTGATTCAAAATCGTGGTGTAACGTGTATCCCCTTTTGTTGCCGGTCATGGAATAGATGAAATAAATCAAAAAATGGATTTTTGTTCAATAATGGAATCTTATTGGAACTGTCCATATCCGGTTCATCCTTCGGAACCATATCACATCCCGGATCTGATGAAATAGGATGAATTGAACGGTATTGTTGGTAAATACAATAATTATCTTGAATAATCAACCATTTCTTTATTTTCCAATCGCCTGGAAGGGACAAAAGAAACATCTTGTTTTTTCTTCAAAAATTTCTGATCTCTAGTGGACCTCTCATGGATTTCCGAACCCGATGAAGTTCTGACCATCTGTCAGAGAAAAAAGACGAATGGATCTTGTAGGTTCCCAAAATTCTTCGATTTCTTCCGGAAGCAGATGATTATTCCTCTGCTTCTCACGTCCGTTAATAGCCCGGGCATTGAGAGAAGATCCAAAAAGGCCATTCGGTAAACGATCTGATTCTTCTCTGTTCGGTTCCGTTTGAAATAAAGGAAGTCTCCCAAAGAATCGATCTTTTCTTTTAGTGCTGAATGTCTGTTTGATCAGCAATGTGGGTATTCTGAAATCCTCATTTCCTAATGGAATCGAAATGATCTATTGGCTATCAGAAATCCTTTCAATTGGCTAGAATCCCTTACTTGAACGAAAATAATCTTGTGGAATCATATTGAATATTTGACAATAACATTCCGTCCTTGCTAAAAAACCGATCCTTGTTTACCAACCACACATTGTCTAACCAAATCAAATTCTCTCTCGATACGTTCCTCAAAAATCCGATTTCGGCTGATTCTTCCCCCACTAACGAAGAGATCTTGGCGGAATGCCACCTATGAAATTGAACACATTTTTGCAAGAAATACCCATTGTTTCTCGGAAAGATGGGAAACATGCTCAATATCATTTGATTGAATAGTTGCCTTCAGCTCCTTGTTTGTTGAAGACACCCTCCCCTTCATTGGTCTTTTTTCACGAAAAGCAGACATGAGATACAATCAAGTCTTTCCCTAAAATTTCGTAGTCTAGGTCCCAAATGTCAAGTTGATTATGTTTCGCTTCTTCCTCGGAGAAATAACGCTGCAACAATTCCCAATCCTGCCTTGCGATCCGATCAGCCGTATAGGATAAAAAAAGAAACTCCGATATTCGCTATCTTTCTCTTTGAATGAATCTTAATTCCAGCTAACTGTTTTTCATTAGATATCTTACACTAGAATCCCTCTTTTTTTTCCGTCCGGTTTCCTCCCCCCGCGAACTCCGGTTAATTCATGCATGAAACACTTGTTATTTATGGGAGAACCCAATACTTCCTTCGGATCCATGAAACAACTCTCAAAATCTTTTTCTTCCACTTTTGTGAATATACTGAACCGAGCACATCGAACGCTATTGAATTGTAATACCGCGAGATATTTCTTCACAATGTCTCATTTCGGGATCCACATGAGGAAGAGTGGTCATAAAGGGGAAACAGGAAAGAGGATAGATGAGGGGGAAAGAACTGGTCCATGGACAGCACTAAGAGCGTGTATGGTCTCTGGGTCGTTTCGTACGTCAGCCATCTTCTCGTCATTGTTAATACGAGATATAGGACCGCTACTACCAGCGTACTACACCTTTGATTACACCTTTGATCAGTGAATATCGATTGCTTGTTGACCCCGGCGATCAAGGGAAAAGTAGGGTACTCCAAATTCTGGTCAAAGCTTTCATAAACGTCGTGATGGAAAAAAAGGGAATGTATTTGTCCCAATCAGCTAGTGAGACTTCTGGACTCTCTCAATATCTCTCTCAATTCGACGACCAGAATTTTGAATGATGTCGTCCCTAAATCCCTCCTAAATTTTATTTCAATAAGATTTTATTTCTTGAATTTGGTTATTTTTATACTTTACGATATACTTATTTATACGATATACTTATTTACGATATCTTTTTATACGATATACTTTTTATACATTTACGATCTACTTATTGATACTATATACTATTTATACATATACTATTTACGATATACTTATTATACATATACTTATTTAGATATACTAATGTACGCTATACTTATTTATACATTTACGATATCTTATTATCGATATCTTATTTTACGATATACTTATTTACGATATACTTATTTATACATAATATTATTTACGATATCTTATTGAAAAAACGATATAACTTATTTACGATATCTTATTTATACGAATAACTTTTTAGATATATTTTACGATATACGATGATCTCTGTTAAGCTCCATGGCTGATGTTTAAAGCGCCCAACTCATATGGCAAATTCGTAATGGTTCATTCCTCTGATTCCACCACTGGGAACGTTCAATAAGTCTATTGGATTGGTCTGTTCAATGGAATCTCATCACCTACATAACGAATGGTATGTTATATTCATACCATAACATCTGACCGAAGAACTATAATCTTATCGATACTGGAAACTCAAGGAAGAAAATGGATTTAGGATGGAATCAAATAGCAGTATTTACAGAAAAAGTATCGGTTATTGGGGAACAATCAATATACTTCTAATGTCGAACAGGATCACTAGGACAGAAATAAAGCATTGGGTTGACGAACGCTGCTTGGTGTCAAGGTATAGCTATGATAGTCACGACTCCGGAAAAGGGGTAGAAGGAATGGGACCTATTATGGGACATACAAGGCATACAGACGTATGGTCATTACGCATTCAACCGGGTTATTTCTATTCCACATTTATAGAGGGAAAAGAACTTAAAGCAAAATACTTAATAACACGGCGATACATTTATACAAAACTTCTACCCCGAGCACACGCAATGGAGCCCGAAACAGGTCAAGTGAAATCCAACACGAAATAATTTGTGCTATGGCAGCATGGTGTAGAAAGGTGTAATAGCCAGAGGCATCTTACCGCAAGGCATAGAGGGGAGGTCAATACGTCTATACCGTAAATCGATTTTCGACGGAATGAAAAAGACATATCTGGTGAGAATCGTACCATAGCATACGACCCTAATCGAAGCTAATTTGTCTCATACACTATGGGATGGTGAGGAAGAGATTATTTACATCCCAGAGGGGGGCTATAATTGGAGATACCATTGTTTCTGGTACAGAAGTTCCATATCAATGGGAAATGCCCACCTTTGAGTGAGGTTTGAACTATGATTTAACGAATGGAGTAACAACTTAGGTTTAAGACGAACAACCTAGAAAATCGAACACTGATCAATGATACTCTACGGGATAGGACCTCAACAGAAAACTGTTGAGTAACGGCAGCAAGTGATTGAGTTCAGTAGTTCCTCATAGAAATTATGACTCTAGAGATATGGTAATATGGAGAGACAAAATTGTTTGAAGCACGCACCGAACCGGAAGCGCCCCTTGTTTCAAAGAAGAGGAGGACGGGTTATTCACAGTTTAATTGATGGTCAGAGGCGAATTGAAAGTAGCAGTGGAAGTAAGATCCACCGGGAAAAGAGAGATGTATCCTACGTGACCCGTAATATGTGGAAGTATTCGACGTAATTTCATAGAGTCATGCCGGTCTGAATGCTCACAGAAGAACATAAGCCAGATGACGGAACGGGGAGACATAGGATGTTGTAGAGATCATAACATGAGTGATCAGAGATTTGGATTCCTATATATCCACTCATGTGGTAACTTCATATACGATTTAATAAGATCCATCGTCTAGATTCATCATATACATCTGACAAAGCCGTAGCTTTGGAGAAGCTTGGACAGTTTGGAAGGGGTTTTGATTGATCAAAAAGAAGAATCTACTTCAACGCATTATGCCCTCTAGGCACGCCATCATAACATAGAAATCACAATGGAAAGGGTGACAATTAGCTAGAGAGGTGCTGTAGCGAAACTGATTGAAAAAGAGGGTAAATCGGCCACATTAAGATTACCATCTGGGGAGGTCCGTTGATATCCAAAACTGCTTAGCAACAGTCGGACAATGGGTAATGTTGGGGTGAACCAAAAAAGTTTGGGTAGAGCCGGATCTAAGTGTTTGGCTAGGTACGCGTCCTGTAGACGAAGGAGTAGTATGAACCCTGTAGACCATCCCCATGGGGGCGGTGAGGGGAGAGCCCCAATCGGTAGAAAAAAACCCACAACCCCCTTGGGGTTATCCTGCGCTTGGAAGAAGAAAGTAGAAAAGGAAAAAAAATAGTGATAGTTTTATTCTTCGTCCCCCGTAAATAGGAATGTGAAATAGGGATATTTTTGAATTGAAAAAACGATATAATACTTCTATAAGAATTGTCTGACATGCATAAAAGGAACGGTTCGATATCATTACTAATATCACCGAAATTTGTGAAAATACGTCTACGGAAGGTTGTATTGAAAACGTTCGAAACATCAGGAAGTTAACAAATCTTTCTTGGTTTCAACTCTGCACATAGAAAGACTATGAAAAGAATACACAGCACTATTTTAAAGCGTATCATCGACCCGGTTTACTATTTCTATTCCGACTATCACAATCCAAGAGTTTAGGTGGACTCGGAATTGTAATGTCCTTTCTACTTCCCGAGGTATAATGACGATCGAGCAGCTCGACGAGAAAAATTGGAGTCGAACTTTGTTATATATATGGTGATCCTCCTCCTCTGGTATCCTAATTTTCTCTTAACCCTCCATTTGTGAAATATCGAGGAAAAAGTTAGTTATATACTCTTCCTCCATTAGTTGATACTTTCAAAAAAGGAATTCCTGGATGAAAGAACAAAAATTTATTCATGAAGGTTTACTTACTGAATCACTTTTTTCCCACGTCATGGTTCGGTCGCCTATATAATAAGTTGTAATTCTAGGTTATTTTCGGGAAGGATCCGGCGGCGTTTTATACGGATACTACCTGGGGAAAGAGTCAAAATTGAGTAAGTTGTTATGATGATTCAACCAGGGGACTAATACTTGTTATGGACTTCGCCACAATGATTCCGAATGATTAAAGGTGATTTTAACGCATTCCTTTCATGCGATTACAATTCGAAGTTAAATGCATACAATTCGAAGTTAAAAAATCAAGAGACTTATTTTCTTTCCAAGGAGTATTCAATTAAGGTAAGGAATAAGAATATGAAATAAGG
>PYDT01000069.1:0-32986 GCA_004837865.1 Musa balbisiana
CATTATGGCATTAAGATTCCGAGTTTAGCCAGGCTAGTCAGGCCCCACTACTCTTCGTATTTGGTTTGGTATTGCTACGCACATGAACTTCGAGAGTCATGATGATATTACGGAGGAACGTCTTTTCAGAACATTTGCTTCTCACTTTGGGCAATTAGCAAGAATCTTTCTGTGGACGTCCGAAATCTCTTTCATGAGCTTGGCAAGGAAAATTTTTGAGTCATGGATCCAGACCCTTTACATGTAATCCCTATTGCTCTGGCAATTTGGGATCCCATTTGGTCAACCAGCTGTATAACCTTTACTCGAGGGAGGTGCTACCCGGTTCCCATGATTCGCTTATTCCGGTGTTTTATCAGGGGTGGTATACATCGGATTCCCTAATGAGAATCTTTATACTGGAGCTCTTTTTCTATTATTTCTTTTCTGCTATAGTCCTTAATACGGGTTTTGGTTCCACTTACACAACATGTAACCAGCGTTCGTGGTCAAAAATGCCGATCTTCTCGTCTAAATCATCATTTGTCAGGACTTTTCGGAGTGAGTTTCTTTGGCTTGGACAGGACAAATTTTAGTTCATGTCGCTATTCCAGATTCCATGGGACATACTTCAGATTGAATAATTTTTTTAGATGTATTACCCTATCCTCAAGGGTTTGGACCACTTTTTTTCATTATACGGGTCAGTGGAATCTTTATGCCCAAACCCTGTTCTGTAGCCTTATTTTGGTACTTCCAGGAACAGAACTGCCATCTCTACACCCTTCTCGGTGGTTTCACCACAAACGCAAAGTTCTGGCTGACCGATATTGCTCATCACTCATTTGCTATTGCATTTATTTTCCTGATCGCTGGTCATATGTAGAGACTAACTTCGGGATTGGGCACAGAATCAAAAGATCGTTTAGAAACCATAGCCTCCGGGGGGTTTTGTTTTTTTTTTTTGTCCCCCCCCCCGATTAGGGCGTGGGCATAAGTGTTTTTATTACACTCAATAATTCCCGCTTCATTTTCAATTAGGTCTTGCTCGAGCCTCTTTAGGGGTTATTCACTTTTCCTTATAGCTCAAACCCATGTACTCTTCCTGCTTATCTTCATAGCACAAGACTTTACTACTCAAGCTGCGTTATCTACTCATCACCATACATCGCTGGTTTATCATGTACAGGACCTTGCTCCGGAGCTATATTCTTCATTGAGATTACATCCAAACAGAATAGGATAATGTAGGCAAGAATGTAGACCACAAAGAAGCTATCATATCGCATTAGGTGTCCAGCCTGTTTCTTGGTTCCATACCTTGGGCCTTTAGTTTCATAACGATGTTATTCTCGCTTTTGTTATTCCGGAAAACCAATCTTGATTGAACCTATATTTTGCCCAATGTATACCATCCTCGCATGGTAACTTCTATGGGGTCGATGTAAACTCTTATCTTCAACGAATGGCCAGCATTCATGCAGTCGAAAGCATATGGTACCGGGCTGGTTGAATGCTGTTATGAGACTAGTAAGTCACCTTCTAACAATATGTCCGGGGGGAACGTCTTAGGTCATCATGGCTATTGCTCTAGGTTTGCATACAACTCTGATTTTAGTAAAGTGCCTTAGATGCACGTGGTTCCCCGTTATGGGCCAGATAAAAAGGGATTTTCGGTTATAGTTTTCGTCCTTGCGAACGGGCCCAGACGCGGCGGTACTTTGTGATATTTTCTTTGGGGACGCATTTATTGGCAGTTGTCTGGATGTTAAATACCATTGGGGGTTACTTTTTAGTGGCCATTGGAAAACCTCACTTTATAGCAGGGTAACGTTTCACAATTCATGAATCTTCCACTTATTTTATGGGATGTTAATAAGATTATCTAGGTTAAAACGCTGCACAACTTAATCAAGTGATATAATCCGTTTTTGGTATGCATATTTTATCCTATGGGCGTGGATGTTCTTCATTTTGACTCTTGTTTTGGGCTAACTGGATTTATTGTTTTTAATTTCTTGGCGCGGAAACTGGCAGGACGTGATTGAAAACTTTAGCATGGGCTCCTGACGCCACCTGGGCTAATTTGATTCGATGAGAGATAAGCCATTGGCTCTTTCTTGGCAGCAGATTTGTTGGATTAGCCCACTTTTCGTAGGTTATATATTCCCTTATGCAGCTTTCTTTATTGCCTCTACATCAGGAATTTGGTTAATTTAATTTAGTTATTTATTATTTTTTTATGTACTGTATCACACAATCCCATTTGTTCCTGGAGAGGGAGGATCTCCCGTCTTATTTTTACAATCTAAGGGCCGAACTGTATCATTGATAATAATATGTCAACTGCACATTATATTATGGCAAGAAAAATTTGTTCATAGGGAGAAGAACGACCGAAAATGGAAACAGAAATATCATTTGATTCGTCTATCCCAAAAAAAAATGCAAAGTTACTCCATTAGTGAAAATGGAAATTCATGGAAAATTGCAATCCCACCCACGTAATGTGCACTAGACGTCCCCTCCATCGACGTTGTTTTTTGACTGAAGACCTAGATCTAACTATCGAGACTTTGGGCTTATGCGGACACATACTTCGAAAATGTTTCATGCTTGTTTGTTACCGGGCGCAATAAGTATCAAGTTTGTAAGAGCAAATAATCCTTTCGTATTTGTATGAATCTCTACGATCTACTTATCATAGAATATAGCGTGCCCTCTTTACCATTCTGTATAAATAGACTATTCTATTTGTACGGATATGGTAAGGGGCGTATCCAATCTTTCTTCGTCATAAGTTCCCGTTTCTTCCAGCGCGGAGTAGAGGCGTTTGGTAGCTCGCAAGGCTCATACCTTGAGGTCACGGGTTCAAATCCCTGTCTCCGCAACATTTTTTTTTGTAAAAAAAAATATCTTTAGTAGTTCGCATTAGTAGTTCGAATTTCATTTTTGATTTTATCTCTATCTTATCATAATAACCTTACTGTCACCGGTGGGCGATAGCGTGAATCGAACCCACCTCTTCCTCCTTGCAAAGAGAAATTTACCATTCGAAACCATATCCGCATTTTCTGCGTTCCTGATACGCACGCATATGTCCACACATCTATGACATATATCATATATCATATCTGTCGTCCTGGATCATATTTCCAGGGCCAATATTCGAACAAATGAAATTAATTTTTTTGGAACTCAGATTGAATCTTGATGTGTCTCACAATCCGAATTATTAAATTTATTAGAAAGTAGAAGGTAGAAGGAATGGATTTTTTTGGTCGGGGAAATAAAAAATAAGTTCCAGAGATGAGAGAATTAAGGATAGCTTACCGAAAGACTAATCCTCCATAATGATGTACGAAAATACAATAGTGTTATACTTGACCACCCATCAGAAGAAGCAAATACAACGGGTACACTAATCCTAAGACTGCATGACGTCGGCAATTATGCAAAACAGCTAATTGGAAAGCAATATTCATGTTTGTAATCCTCCAAGCTACCCACAATGCACCTATATACTTTGAAGCCCTTCGCTTAGTAGTCAATTGTAATAAAATGCATCATGTAGGGATTTGACCATGAATAATTGTTCTTTAGAACTTATTAACCTTTAACCCGCTTTATTTATTCGACAGGGAGTCGAGGGGATTTTAGTATTTACTTCACAAGGGCGAAATCTGGATATGCATATATCTATGTATACAATCTACAGATAGATAACATCGAAATATGGATGTGCATCTGGGATTTTCTACAGATAGTTCGTTTTCATCTTCATATAGTCTATTCCTTTGTAGGAATAAAATAGAACTGGTCTCGGGGAGAGATGGCTGAGTGTTGAAATAGCTCCGTCTTGAAAACCGGTATAGTCCCCTAAACAAGAACTATCGAGGGTTCGAATCCCTCCTCTCTCCCTTTTTTTTGCTTGTTGAATAAATTTGTTTTCTTTATTCTTTGGCCCGTTATCTTCATAAAAAGGAATGGCCCGGCTAGGTAAATAGCCCGCCCAGAACAGGAAAAAATAGAATCGATAAAAAGAAAGAAGAAATCTCACTAGAGGGTCATGGAAGAACAGGTTCCAAAATCACGATCGATTCCTTTTTCAAACTGCTGCCGCTGCACGGGCCCTTCCCGCATGCCACAATGCCCACAACAAATAAGAATCCTAGCACAAACTGGGAGTCGCCAACCAACTTCTAGGAGAGACATAATTTACGCATTGATCTCGTGCTACGCCACCCACGAATTTAAAGAACCTAAGGAGCAGATTCCTATATTCCCGGCCGACCGGCGTTCTTGCCAAGGTTGTATGTCTTTTTTTTCAGCCTACTCAATTCCAAACATTGTGGACCCTTAAGGTTCTAACAGGGAGCACGAAAATCCCAAAAACGCATAGTTTTTTCTCCTCCAAAAATAATCTCTCCAGTCGGGAACGCATTAGATATTTTACTAAACCTGGTCCTTGAGGCGGATCCCACGTTAGCTCCAAGACGTTGGTCCTCTGACTATAAAGGTAATGCTTGAGCTTGAGAGCTTCTGGCCCGGTAGGTCCGTAAAACTCACTAGGATAAGCGGTATTATAAACCAGACAAACAACAGCGATAAAACCAAAGACCGATCAAGCCCAAAGCTATAAACAATAAGCCCTCAGACCTACAATGCCGGCTGCCCATGCAAAAGGTTTGGTGTAGATATGCCAAATTCCACCAAGTATACACATGGACCCTAACATACATTGTCCCCAATTAATCATTTTCTAACGGCCACACTAACAATCCATCCTTCTCCCCAAAAGGAGATTTTATGTAAATAACCCAAATATGACACTTGGTCTAAGTAAGTTTGGTAATTTTTCTTACATCTCCCCCCCATGGCCCAGGTATCATATATCCCCCCAAAATAAACAGCCTTGGAGCACTAGAAAAGAAAAGCACCTATACAACAAAATCAGTGATACCAAAATGGTTAGTCTTTTATTTCTATCTTCTACATAACCGAAGAATGGAAAATTGATTCTTCAAGAGTCTCGGGTCCAGAAGCGCAGATAATACCACCAAAGCCTAAGGACCTGGCATGGAACTTAATTTAAGTACTCCAATACACAGATGGAAGGTGTCCATAACCTCTCCCCCCCGGACCTACCCCCCAACCTAGAGTAGCTAGGTGTCGTAAGTAAATCACCTGTTCTACATGGGTTTCTCTGGTACAAATGATCCACTTCAAATAGGTTCATTGCCCCGGCCCCAGAATGACGCTTAATCGGCATCGGAGCTACGTGGAGCTCCAGTATTTACGACAAATTTATCGTCTTGCTTCCGCCCACCAATGAAACCGGGTTTGTTTCTTGGTCACGACCAGCTAAAGCTCAAAGTTTCCATTACGAAAGGGTTTTCCCACGGTAACTCCTTCAGGGAATATAAGGTTTTCATGGGCTTGATCCTTAGCCGCCATCCAAGCACGCATACCTTCGTTTGAAGAGAATATTTTTGGTGTCGAAGTCCTCAAATTCGGATCTTCCGGGCGCACGGATTTTCTTGGGAAACGGTCATAGGCGACGTAATTTCATAATCAGACCGACTCCCCCAATAGCACTCCATCCATAGGACCAGGGTTACGGTTACAATAGCATAAAGAATGTAACCAACGTTTATGTGAAAAGCCACCCAAGATTTTGGGACCAAAACGTTAGCCTGAGGCCCCATTTGAATGAAGGCTCTTCGTCTTGATTTGGTTTTAAAGCACGAATTTATTTGCAACCGTCACCATCTTCGAATAAAGTATTTCCTACGGTAGCACCATGAATGCGCATAGCATAGCACGTGCCTAATACTCCTGCAACTCCCATCATAGTGAAATGGTTTCAACGTCCATTCTGAACCTTGGAATAAGAGGAAATCGAAATATGGCTGCTACGGCCAAACCTAGGTGCACATACCAGCCGATTGACCCAGTGGAATAAAAGCGAATACTGAACAAAACAGCCATTGGAGCAGAGAATGCGATTGGCATTATAAGTTCGCAATTGAACAGATCGAGCAAGTTCGAATTACGTAACATGAACCTATATGCGAAAGCCGCCATGGAGAGCAACAAAAGTCCACAGACCGCCTCATTGACACCAACGAGTAAAATCTCCTTGTGCTTCAGGACCCCATATCGCAACAAGATGTTGCTACACTATTCGCAGGAGTGGAAACTGCAGCTGTAGAAATTGCGAACCTTGGCCCCCCCCCCCCCTTCCCCACCCCCCCCCCCCCTTCCAAAAGGACCCGCCAATCCAGGGGTATAAACCAGTTACAAAGTTGTACCTGTAAACAACCTCCTAAAGCGAAATAATCACAAGGAAAGATCAATAGGCCCGGACCACAACCTACAAAACGAAACGGTCCCTCCGTAACCATCCTCCATAATATCAAATAGATCATTCTCTTCTTTGTAAATTTACGCCAAGGACTATAGTTCATAGCGATCCTCCTATTAACTCCTTCACCATGGTTCCGAAACACCTCATATCATTCCAAGGCAGACGATAGTTTCTATTATCTGTGGAACGATTTCTCGTTCCATCGGCCCCTTACACTGGGTTTCGAAAATACAAATTCTTCTTTTCTATTGGGCCACAAACCAATCTAAGAAGATAAATCCCGAGCTCGATTCGATTAGTCTTATACTTATCTTAATACTTATCCTTATAACTTATACTATATAAATAAATAAGTATTTTGAACCCTGAAATTGTCCTATGACTCATATTAAGTTACATATGTATTCTTGTAACGGGTCAAACAAACAAAAAAGAAAAATTCACTGTTTTTTTTTCCTTCATGCCCTAAACTATATTAAATATTACATCAATGGTGACTGAAATGAAAGTAAAGTCCTTTTCTCGCATTCGTCTCTATGGGCTTGGCGGAATAACAAAACATTCTTTCTGTAAATCAAGGAAAGATATTGAAAATATATTTTCGAAATAACTTTACCTTTTATATGTATCGGCAAAGACTATCGATTTATTCCCATTAGCATTTCGGTAATAAGAAGATTCATTAAATCGGAACTATCGCAAATTCCTGGGGGACTTGCGTGGTCTAAGGCAATAACAAACCGCTTGTACAATTTCATCTATATCGAATTTAATATCAGAATAGCCGATCGATCCGTCCTTCATGGTTAGGATCCACTTACTTTTGTATTGATTTAGAATTTGATGCTGGGTTGCTAAAAACAATGAGAAGTAAGAATACTTACTTTTGTTTGGCGGATTCCATAATAGCGATTGGACATCTAGAATATTTCCTGTCCAAAAACAAAATTTGAATAATTAGACATGAAGCTTGACGTACATTTTGTCAGTACAGGAGGTACTAGTTCTAATAACTAACAATTATTCATTATTATTTATACTAATAATAATGTTACTATAATCAGAATAATGTTTCACTTTTAACTATACCAACTCGACTAAATCAGAAAGTCTATTATAATGGTGGTTACCCTTTTCTTTTAGAAATAAAAAAATCTCTATTCTCCCCCGAAAAAAACAAAGAACTACAACTTTAGTTTAGTGGAAAATCCCCTTATACGGATTTGACCCGATGGACTTACGCCTTACCATGGCGTTACTCTACCACTGAGTTAAAAGGCTTGTTTATTCGATTCATGAGTTATGCCTTTTTCCATTATGAGTCTACTGCATACTATATTCATGATATTACAGATATGCACATAATATATACCATAGTGCATTTAGGAGCATCAATTTGATTTACCCCCCATAAATTAAAAGTGGGCAATTTTTTATTTTTTGTTTTTTTTTTTTTGATAAAATAATGCTTGAATTTTTTCAAGCCGGCCCCGCGTGTTTACCTTTAACGGACCATCAAACAAGATTCACCTGATTGATTACTGGACCAATCTGACATCGACATAGATTCGATAGATTTTCTGAATCATGTGATGATGGTATTTCGTCCCTGAACCGATTTTATAAAAAACAAAAAAGAAAAAAGGAAATTCGATCGTTTAATTTTCTGACTTAATGTGAGAAGTGATAGGCATATTTTAATCTGAACATGAAGATCAATGTAGGTACGTTACAATTAATGATTAAAAATTGAAGAAAAGAAAATTAAGTGGGGTTCTACCCCCGTATTGTCTGTTCTGTCGGACCAATCACTGCCTAACGACGAGTCCTGTACCTCCTTTTGCATATAAAATATTTGGGATGGTTCATTCATGACCATCAAAATCCAAACAAACTTCTATGGATCCAAACATAAAGTAGAAAAGAGTGTCAGATCTAGCCATATCATTAGATTATATTGACAAGTCCAAAAACTACTTCATACTATCATCATAGGATGATGACAGTGGGCGATGCCCCTATCGTTCTATGGTTCAGGACACCTCTCTTTCAAGGAGGCAGCGGGGAATTCGGACTTCCCCTGGGGTCTACGAAAGGAAGTTGATCAGGATATCAAGAAGCCTAGGGAATTCTTCCTGGGTCGATGCCCGAGCGGTTTTAATGGGACGGACTGTAGAAAATTCGGGGGCGTGTAGTCCTCACGGAGCTGGTTCAAATCCAGCCCGCCCAAAAATTCGTCTCCGCTCCATGAAATAGGATATAAACGCATGATTATACAAATAACCATTTGTCCCCCAGCAACAAAAATACGAATCCGTAAAGAGAAAGAGTCCATTTTTGTTTCTTCTCTATCCAGGTTTTTCTATTCGTTCTGATCTTTTCTTTCTAACGATCTAGTTCAAATACTTAATCAAAGCAAAGATATTAAAGGAAAAATATTCGTTTTTTTTCTCAATGAAGGTGTTAATCCATTTTTGGGCAATAAAAAAAGAATAACCACCGTTTACTAGTAATCCGTGTCACTTTCACATAGTCCATATCGATGTGTTCTATGTGTCTCTGAGATCGTGTATATGATATCAGTTAGTAAAATCATCGTGTCCTGTTTACAACGCGACGACGAAATGTTTTTCTGAAACCATAGAATATTGGTATACTACCACCCGCGCTGGGATTGTAATGTTCAATTGTTCAATCACCGCCTGTCAATGCGTAAGCTGCGGGTTCGAGCCCCGTATCCGAACTAGGATCCGACCGATGAATGGAGAAATGTTTCTCTATTTTCCGTGACAAAAATAGACAGGAGCAAGATCTAATCCCCAGTGGAGATTCCTTTATTTCTTTTGTTTTTCATTTCGCATTTTATCAGCAGACAATACAGGAATTCCATCTATCCACTAGTTCCGAGTGATAGGGAGAGACATAACATCTATAGCGTTCGACAATCGGTGTTTTTCCTATATTTTAGTATTTTACGAGATACTCCTGACTTTCTTTTTTCGTTTTCTTGATAATGAAATAGACATAGAGGCTCCTATGTTTACCGAGAGTACTAACGCAATTGTATTCGTTTATTTACAATACATATGAACTTCACATAATACCCCCTCGACAGATACTTGTCGGTTAACGACAACCCTTTTTTAGCTTCGACTTTGTTTGTGTATCCTCAATGACCTAATTGAAACAATCTATCTCATTCTCATTTAATTGCACACTTGTTTTTTGATGTTGCCTTCCAGTCCAATCGACTAAAGAGATACTAACCAATAAAAGAAGAACAAGCAACGTGTCCTTTTTATTAAATTTGTTGGAATTATATTAGAGTCTTTTATACTACGTACCCGTCCTTTTTCCATTCACTTCCTACCTTTGGATCTGTGTGTGATTCATAAGAATCCAGTCCATATCATACCTCATAATTGTATGTACTAATTTGTATGTATAAGTCTAACGAGGAGGAGTATAAAGATACGGAGGGTTATTTATAGAAAAGAAAAGTTGGGAAAAGGATGCAAATTCAATGGGAATTCTTTAGTTGGATCAGGATTTCCCATTTCAGATTTTAGGTATGTTGTATAAAGATCTTCCTAGTTATTACTATCAATTCTCGACGATGAATCGGTTGAGAGATCAGATTCTTGTTATTCATGAATCGGTTTATCCGATTCAGTATCATCAGGATTGCAATTCATCCTTGAATTTAAAGGAATCAAATTTCTCACTCTATGGGATTGATCCCGATTTATTGCGAGTAAAACAAAACATGAGATTATGGAATAATATTCTCCGTGCATTTATTGCTAACGGGGTGCACACTGTTCATGTCTAGTTCCTACTGCCCTTTTGTACTTCATCATCGGTACTTAACCAGTCAGTCAAAATGATTAATTTACTGAAACGGAGTTTATTTATTATTCTTCGTGGGCATTATTGAAAAATGGAAAATAACGGATTCAACTCCAAGTCTTAAATGTGAAATGATCTGTCTGGAATCATACTTATCTGAGATAAGTAATATCTGAGATGTAGTTCTGAGCCGAGATAGTATGTTTATATAATTGTATTATCCTATTAATGATTATTCATAGAAAGGGTTGTGGGGAAGCTGTATAACAGATTAGTGTGCTGGGGGGTTGTTGAATAAAGAAAGCCGACGGGGGTGATCTGATAGTGTGCACTATGTCGGGACATAGATATGTGTGCATATGGATACATATAGATAAAGAGAGTATATGGCTAAAAAGATAGGTGCTCATGCACATCAAAGCACGAGCCAATGGTCATTATGTTGTTTTGGGCACGTACGAGGGTTTAGCACAGTTTGTTGTGTGTCTACTAAGCTTAGAAAATTTCCTAGATGCTCTGCGCAAGACGTCTTCGAGAGCCTACTACTCCGTGTGGGGCAGGGGGGGAGGGAGTTTTATGTTTTGCTTTAAGGGTAAGGGTTTCAGGGCTCATAAGTAGCTGGGAAGGGTATGAGTCTGGGTTTATGTGTTGTCTTCTCCTTCGATCCGTTCTGTAGGCAATGGGTACGCACAGGTGGGTGGTCTATGGACAAGGACACGCAGATAGAGGTCTTCTCTGGTACAGCGGGATCTGAGAGAAAAGCTAGAAACTCCAATCTCATGAACAAAGAATCATAAACAAAGAGATAGCAAAAAGTCTCAGCAAGAACCAAAGTAAACTCAATAACGGGCGATTTGTACTTTACAAAGGAATCACGGTGCGCTACAAAACGCCGAGCACGAAGAAGAGGCAAACTACACATAGCGAGTGGAACGTCGGGAAAGGGCGGAAAGGAAAGGTGAGCCTGACGAGGAGCAGCGCATTACGCATGAGGAAAGCTGGAGACGGAGATCATAAAAGTAAATAAGTGCTCACTGCTAAGAAAAAATCAGAATGACTGACTAGAACGGGAGGAGGGTAGTGGAAGAGCGCTTAAGTCTAACTCTAGAATTATAGCTATGATCAATAAAAGGAAAAATAGGGGCTGGTGGAGGGACAAGAGAAAAAAAAGAGGGAGGAGCAAAAAAAAGTGGCGCTAATGTCGGAAGATGTAAGGGGGATGGAAGAAGGAACAGAGAGTCACTTGAAAAAAAGAAGGAGCATGTCTGTGGTCTCTAAAAAAAGAAGAGGAGAGGGGACCGGTAGGGGGAGGAAACGAGAAAGAGTCGGAGAGGTGTAAGAAGGAGAGGGTAGTAAGAGCGAAGAAGAGAAGAGAGGAGAAAAAGAGAGAAAAAAAGAAAAAAAAAGAAAAAAGGGAAAGGGGGTGCGGTTGGAAGCCAAAGAGGAATAAAGGGGGTAAAAAGAGATATGAAGGAGAGCGTGAAAGAAAGTGCCTAGCAGGATCAACTAAGAATAGTAGGAAAGACAACGAGGAGGCAGAGCAGGGGTAGAGCGGGATAAGAGTGAGAAAAGTAATGTCCTCAGGAGCGTGGAGGGGGAGGGGGCGAAGGGGCATGAACGGTGCGGAGAAGGGGAAAAAGGAACATGGCGGTGGGGAAAGCTTGCAATAAACGAGCAGGTGGGACAAGGGGAGAGAGCAAGGACGCAAGCGGACGCGAGAGGAGACCCCAGAGCAACGCCGCCCCAAGGAAAACAAAGGAAGAAAAGGGAAGACGACACATGACACCCAACGAGACTTACTAGAAGCCGATAAATAGGCGCCCCAACAACACAAACAAGAGGAGAAAGAGAGAGGAGAGAACGAATAGATGGAGAGGAGAGCGCGGAGACGGGAAGGAGCTGGACAGGGGCCCTCGCCGCGAGGGGAGAGGGGCCCCGGGCGAGGTACCTACACGATAATCGAGGGAGAAGGATTCTATCAATTGAATTGCTCGGTTGGCAACTGTAAAAAAAATGGCGCGGTTCAAAATTATACTGAAGACTAAGGAAGAAAAAATACAAAAGAAGAAGAACCATTCCGATCAAAGAATAATGTGACTATCTTGTATGCAAACCTAAAATCTACGCATGGATAGGAAATTTTCCAACCGATTCGCCTAAATATTCTATTTTGATAAACCAGCTCTTACCAGAATTATTATATACAAAAAGAAAAATCTGAAATTGTTTTTTCTTTTTTTCTTTATTGTTTCCCTCTTCTTTACTTTTCTGTTCTAAGAGAAGGATAAAGCCGTTCCGCTATTCTAATTATTATTAATTACGACAATACATACTTTCTATGGAAATGACTAGTTGTTGTCCCAAAAGGTTGCTACACATATAAGATTAGTCTTTCTTCCGGATGAACGATCCACATAATCGCGCATTTCACCTTTTTTTTCAGACTCCTAGAGATTTTTTTATGCTTTTTTTGACTCACTCTCATTTCATTTTTAAGCATTAAAAATTGGGAAGGTCTACGCTCTTAACTACTTCGTTTTTCAATCGGACGAAGTTTATCATGGATAAACCCTCAGATCATCTTTTTAATGGATCAAGCATGATTCTTGAGATGGGAATCTAAAAAAAGAAAACGATTCTTTCTTGGTTTTCGTTTTCTTTTATGCTTTTTTTTTATTTAATTTAATTTATAGTAGAATATGCCCATACTTTTTGTCTTGCCCTTGATCCTTGATAGATCCGGGGACCTATACCTATATATATATAAATTTAAGAAAACCAGGAATTAGAATGAGTTGGCCGTCAATTATTTTGAATTGATCGAATCCACACAAGTCATGTACCAAAAATAATAGAATTGGCTGTTATTTTGATGTACTTTTAGATATACATCTATCTATGTACATACATAGTTATATTGAACCTAGATATAGGTTTCTCTATATCCGAGCCTATATCTGTATACAGTTTTTTTTTAAAAAAAAACAAACACCTTTCTATTAAAATCTTCAGATCATAAAGACATACCATACTATCTCGCTCAGATACTACTCTCTCAGATACTTTTATCGCAGATACTGATGATTCCAGACAGATCATTTCATTTTAAGACTTGGATTTGAATCCGTTTCTTCATTATTCAATCATTGATAAGACTAATAAACAAGTTCATTCAAATTAATCATTTTGACTGACTGTTTTTTACGTAGATGATTAAGTAAAAGGCAGTAGGAACTAGAGACAGTGCAGAGCATAATTGCGAGATATTACTTCCATAATCTCATTGTTTTTTTACTTCGCAATAGACCGGGATCTAATCCCATAGCGATGAGAAAATTTGATCCTTGAAATTCAAGGGGATGAATTGCAATCCTGATTATACTGAATCGGATCACACAAATAATTATGAATAACAATATCTGATCTATCAAATCGATTCATCGTCGGAATTGAATGTATAACATAGGAAGATCCTTTATCCATACTAATCTTAAATGGGACTCCGACCAATAAAGAATCCCTTGAATTTGCATCCTTTTCCATTTTTTCTTTCTATAAATAACCCTACCGTCCTTCCTTATAACTTCCTCCGTCGTTATACTTTACATACATTATGTACATACAATTATGAGGTATTATATGACTGGTATTCTATGAATCACACACAGATCCAAAGAGTTAGAAGTGAGATGAAAAATGCCGGTTTAAGTATAAAAGATCTAATAGAATTCCAACAATTTAATAAAAAGGAACTTGCTTTGTCTTTTCTTTTATTTGATTAGTATCTCTTTCTCGATTGGGACTGAAGGCATACATCAAATTAAGTGTGCCAATTTAAATGAAATAAGATAGATTGTTTCCATTAGTCATTGAGGATACACAAACAGTCGAAGCTAAAAAGGTTTGCGTTTAACCTGACCAAGTATCTGTCGAGGTATTATGTTAAGTTCTTATGTATTGTACAATAACGAAATACAATTTGCGTATTACTCTCGTAAAAATAGGAGCACTCTATTCTATTTCATTTATCAAGAAAATCGGAAAAAGAAGTCAGAACGCGTATCTCTTAAAATACTAAATATAGGAATACCACCGATTGTACGAATCTATATATGTTATCCTCCCTTATCCTCTGCACTATGGAATAATGGAAATTCCTGTATTTGTCTGATGATAAATGCGAAATGAAAAACAAAAGAAATAATGATCTCCACTGGGGATTATATCTTGCTCCCTGTCTCCTTTTTCACGGAAAATAGAGAAATTCATTTCTTCCATTCATCGTCGGATCCTATTCGGGACTGACGGTGCTTGAACCGCAGCTTCCGCCTTGACAGGCGGTGCTCTGACCCATTGAACCATCCCAGCGAGGTGTATGGTATACATATTCTTAATGGTTTCAGAAAAACCATTTTCTTCGTCGCGTTGTAACAGAGACACGAATTATATACTAACTGATATCATATACCGATTCAATATCACATAGAACACATAGATATGGACTATAGTGAAAGTGGACACGATACTAGTACCCTGTTGTTTTATTTTTTTTTTTTGCCAAAAATGGATAATCAACCTTTCATTGGAAAAAACGATTTTTCCTTTCATAATCTTTGCTTTGGATTAAGTCTTTGATCTAGATCGTTTAAGAAAAAGAAAAAGATTCAGAACGAATGATAAAACATGGATGAGAAACAAAATGGACTCTTTCTCTTTTACGGATCAGTTTTTGTTTCTGGGGGACACATTGGTTATTCATTGGGTTATACATATCATGGGCGGCGAATTTTGGCCGAGCTGGATTTTGAAACCAGCGTAGACATATCGCCACGAATTTAACAGTCCGCCCCCATTAACCGCTCGGTCACGACCCAGGAAGAATTCCTTCTAGGCTTATTGATAATCCATGATCAACTTCCTTTCGTAGTACCCCCAGGGGAAGTCGAATCCCCGCTGCCTCCTTGACAGAGAGATGTCTGAACCACTAGACGATAGGGCATACCGCCCAACTGTCATCAGACTATGATGATATATAGTAGTTTTTTGGAATTGTCCATATAATCTAATGATATGACTAGATCTGAACACATCTTTTCTACTTTAATGTTATGATTCCATAGAATTTTTTTTTGATATAGATGGTTCATGAATGAACCATCCCTACTATTTATATCGCGAAGGAGGTACAGAACTCCGTCATTCCGCACAGTGTTTGTCCGACGAACAAAAAGGGGGAGAAACCCCATTAATTTCTTTTCTTCAATTTTAACTCATTAATTTTAACTTAACTCATTGCTTCGTTCATTGTTCAGATAAAATAATGCCTATCACTATCTCACCTTAAGTCAGAAAATTTAAAACGATAGAAATTTTCCTTTTTTCTTTTTTATTTTTTTTATAAGAATTCGGTTCAGGGTACGAATACCCTCATCACTGAGTCAAGAAAATCATCGAATCTTGTCGATGTCGATTGGTACATGTATCAATCATGTAATCTTGTTTTGATGGCTCCGTAAGGTAAACATCGGGTCGTCCTTGAAACAATTCACTGCATTATTTTTATCAAAAAAAAAAATAAAAATTTGCCCCTTGTACTTTTGGGGGTATCAAATTGATGCTCCTAATGACTATTATAGAATTATGTGCAATATATGTATATAGCATGTACTTATTAGCAGTAGCTCATAATGGAAAAAGGCTATAAATTCATGAATCGATCAAACAAGCCCTTTTAACCAGTTTAGAGTACCGCCATGGTAATGCGTAAGTCATCGGTTCAAATCCTAGAAGGGGCTTTTTCCACTAAACTAAAGTTTTAGTCTTTTTTTTTCCGTGGAGAATAGAGATTTCTTTTTTATTCTAAAAAAAAGGTAACCACCAGTATAAGTTACTTTCTGATTATTACGAGTTATAGTTAAAAAGGAAAACATTATTCATTCTTATTAGTATCATTATTATTCGTATAAATAATAATGAAGAATTGTAGTATTAGAACTAGTCTACGTCTGTACTGACCAAGTAGCCTCTTCATGCTATTATTCAAATTTTTGTGTTTTGGACAGGAATCTCTAGATGTGCCAATGCTATTAGGAACGCCACACCAAAGTATTCTTACTTCTCCATTGTTTTTATCAACCCAGCATCAAATTCTAAACAATAAAAAGTAAGTGGACCTAACCCATTGAATGACGACGCCTATCGGCTATTCTGATATTTAAATTCGATATAGATGACATGTACAAAGCGGATTTTTTTTATTTCCTTAGACCGCAAGTCAGAATTTGTCGATATTTCCGATTTAATGAATCTTCTTCTTACCGCATGCGCCATGGGAATAAATCGATATTCTTTTCCGCTACATATAAGTAATTTTTATTTCGAATATATTTTTCAATAGCTTTCCTTTTTTCAGAATCAGATATTGTTTTGGTTCTTCCGCCCTGCTAGAGACAATGCTAGAAGGGAACTTTAACTTTCAAAGATTTCCAGTCTACCATTTTAAATTTAACTCTATTTAGGCAGGAAAAAAACAGTGAATTTTCTTTTTTTTGGTTTGTTTGCCCGTTTAAAAGATATACTCTGTACCTGTTATATTAAGTCATAGGAACAATTCAGGGTTTCAAATACTTTATTTATTTTATATAGTATAAGTTATAAGATACGTATAGATGGTATAAGACTAATCGAATCGAGCTCGTGGATTGATTACTTAATTGTTTTTGGCCCCATATAAAAGAAGAATTTGTATCTTCGAAACCCATTGTAAGGGGCATGGAACGATAAATCGTCCCACAATATCGAACATCGTATGCCTTTGAATTTATATGAGTTTTCGAAATTGTTTGAAGTAGTTAATAGGAGATCCGCTAGACTAGAGTCCCTTGGTAATTTACCAGCAGAAAATTATCTATGTATAGTATGGATATTGGTTAGGAGGACCGTTTCGTTTTTGTAGGTGGTCCGGCCTATTGCTCTTTTCCTTTGCTTATTTCGCTTTAGGAGGTTGGTTTAACATGTACACCTTTGTAACTTCATGGTATCCCATGTATTGGCGAGTTCCCTAGTTTTGGAAGGTTGCATTTCTTAACCGCTGCAGTTTCCACTCCTGCGAATATTTAGCACATTTCTTTGTGCTACTATGGGGTCCTAACCAGGAGATTTTAGGCTCTTTGTGTCCATTAGGCGGTCTGTGGACTTTTTGTTGCTCTCCATGGTGCTTTCGCACTAATAGGTTTTCATGTTTTACTTCAATTCGAACTTGCTCGATCTGTTTCATTGCGACCTTATAATGCAATCGCATTCTCTGCTCCAATTGCTGTTTTTTGTTTCAGTATTCTGATTTATCCCTGGGTCAATCTGGCTGGTTCTTTGCACCTAGTTTTGGCTAGCAGCCATATTTCGATCATCCTCTTCTTCCAAGGGTTTCATAATGGACGTTTTTAACCCATTTCATATTAAGGGATTGCCGAGTATTAGCGCTGCTCTTCTATGCGCTATTCATGTGCTACCCGTCGAAAATACTTTATCGAAGATGGTGACGGTGCAAATACATTTCGTGCTTTTAACCCAACTCAAGCCGAAGAGACTATTCAATTGTCACTGCTAACCGTTTTTGGTCCCAAATCTTTGGGGTTGCTTTTTCCAATAAACTTTGGTTACATTTCTTTAGGCTATTTGTACCCGTAACTGGTTTATGGATGATGCTATTGGGTAGTCGGTCTGGCTCTGAATCTACGTGCCTATGACTTCGTTTCCCAAGAAATCCGTGCAGCGGAAGATCCTGATTTGCACTTTCTACAACCAAAACATTCTCTTAACCGAAGTAGTCGTGCTTGGATGGCGCTCAGGATCAGCCTCATGAAAACCTTATATTCCTGGGATGTTCTACCACGTGGAAACGCTCTTTAATGGAACTTTAGCTTAGCTTTCGGACCAAGAAACCACCGGTTTTTCGGGGGGGGGGGGGGGCTTGGTGGGCCGGGAATGCCAGACTTATAAATTGTCCGGTAACTACTTGGAGCTCACGTAGCTCCATGCCGGATTAATCGTTGCTGGGCCGTGCAATGAACCTATTTGAAGTGGCTCATTCGACCAGAGAACCCAGTATGAACAAGGATTGATTTTACTTCCGCCCTAGCTACTCTAGGTTGGGGGTAGGTCCGGGGAGAGGTTATGGACACCTTTCCATACTTTGTATCTGGAGTACTTCACTTAATTTCCTCTGCAGTCTTAGGCTTTGGTGGTATTTATCATGCGCTTCTGGACCCGAGACTCTTGAAGAATCTTTTCCATTCTTCGGTTATGTATGAAAGATAAAATAAAATGACTACCATTTTGGTATTCACTTAATTTTGTTAGTCTAGGTGCTTTTCTTCTAGTGCTCAAGCTTTTTATTTTGGGGGCATATATGTACCTGGTCCCCTGGGGGGAGATGTAAGAAAAATTACCAACTTGACCCTTAGCCCAAGTGTCATATTTGGTTATTTACTAAATCTCCTTTTGGGGGAGAAGGATGGATTGTTAGTGTGGACGATTTAGAAGATATAATTGGGGGACATGTATGGTTAGGTCCATTTGTATACTTGCGTGGAATTTTTGCATATCTTAACCAAACCTTTTGCATGGGCTCGCCGTGCTTTGTATGGTCTGGAGAGGCTTACTTGTCTTATAGTTTTAGGTGCTTTATCTGTCTTTGGGTTTTGATCTGCTTGTTGTTTTGTCTGGTTTAATAATACCGCTTATCCTAGTGAGTTTACGGACCTACCGGGCCAGACTCTCAAGCTCAATCAGTTTACCTTTCTAGTCAGAGACCAACGTCTTGGAGCTAACGTGGGATCCGCTCAAGGACCTACTGGTTTAGGTAAATATCTAATGCGTTTCCCCGACTGGAGAGATTATTTTTGGAGGAGAAACTATGCGTTTTGGGTTCTTCGTGCTCCCTGGTTAGAACCTCTAAGGGGTCCCAATGGTTTGGACTTGAGTAGTCGTTAAAAAAGACATACAACCTTGGCAAGAACGACGTTCGGCAGAATATATGACTCCTTCGCACTTTAGGTCTTTAAATTCCGTGGGTGGCGTAGCCTACCGAGATCATGCAGCATTATGTCTCGCCTAAAGTTGGTTTTGCGACCTCCCATTTATGTCTAGGATTCTTCTTTTTGGGGCATTTGTGGCATGCGGGAAGGGCACCGTTGCACTGCAGCAGCTTGAAAAAGGCAATCGAATCGTGATTTGGAACCTGTTCTTTCCATGACCCCCTCTAATATTGAGATTTTCTACTTCTGTATTTCTTTTTATATCTATTCTATTTTTTTTCCTGTTCTGGCTCGGCTAATTCTACCTAGCCGGGCGATTCCTTTTTAATGAAAATAACGGGCCAATGAATAAAAGAAAACAAATTTATTCACAGCAAACAAAAGGAGCTAGAGGGATTCGAACCCTCTATAGTTCTTTTTGACTATACCGGTTTTCAAGACCGGCGCTAAAATCAAACCGACTCAGCATCTCATCCCCGCATAAACCACAAATTTCTATTTTATTCTACAAATGGCATATTACTATATGAGATGATACACTAACTATCTGAGAAACCATCCCCCAGATGCCAATCCATATTGCGATGATACATAGCGTAATATTGAGACATTAGCTATAGCATGATACCGTATTTCTGCTTGGGAAGTAATACTAACTCCCCGCGACCCATGTCCAATAAAATAAAGCGGTAAGGATAATAAGTTCTAAAGAATCAATTGGATTCATGTCCAATCCTACATGTGCATTTATTACAATTATAGCTAAGCCGGGATCAAATGGTATAGTCATTTGTTGTATCAATTACGTAGGATTACAAACAGATATTGCTTTCCAATTAGCTGTTTTTGCATTAATTGCGACTTCATCAGTCTTACTGATTAGTGTACCCGTTGTATTTGCTTCTTTATCTGAATGGTTAGTCAAGTAAAAAAATATTGTTTTAATCCGTACATCATTATGGAATGGATTAGTCTTTCGGTAGCTATCCTTAATTCCTCATCTCTTGACCTTATATTTTCGATTTCCCCGATCCAAAAACTCCATTTCCTTCTACCTTCTACTTCTAATAATTTAATAATTCGTATTGTGATAACAACATCAAGATTAATCTGAGTTCCACAAAAATTATTTTTCATTCTTGTATCTGAATATTTGGCCCTGTAACATATGATCCAGACGCATAGAGGGATTATGAATAGAGGATCCATATATGTGTGGACATATGCTTGCGTTATCAGGAACGCAGACAATGAGATATGGTCGAATGGTAAAATTTCTCTGTGCCCAGGCGAATATGTGGGTTCGAATCCCGCTATCCTCCCCACGGTGAAGTAATGTATTATTAAGATAAGAGAGATAAAATCAAAAAATGAAATTCGACTACTAATAGCTAACTACTAAAAGTATTTTTTTTTTACAAAAAAAATGTCGGAGACAGGCATTTGACCCGTGCCTCCAGGGTATGAGCCTTGCGAGCTACCACTGGCTAGCTACTCTAACTCCGCGCTGAAGAACCGTGACGTATGGACGAAAAAGATTGGATACGCCCTCTAACCAGATCCGTACAAATAGACTAGTCCTATTTTAACAGAATGGTAAGAGGGCTAACTCTTATCTTCTATGATAATAGATCGTAGAAGATTCATACAAAAACGAAAGAATTTTTCTCTTAACCAACTTGTCTTATTGCGATTGCGCCCGGTAACAACATTCATGAAACATTTCTCCGAAGTATTGTCCGCTAGGCCCAAATTCTCGATAGTAGTCTAAAGAGGTCTTCCAGTCAAAAAAACAACTTCGATGGAGACGATAAGGTGCCCTATTACGGGGTGGGATTGCAATTTTCCATGAATTTCCCATTTGTCACTCAATGATGGAACTTTGCTTCTTTTTATTTTTTGATGATCGACGAAAAAAATTCAAAATGATATTTCTGTTTCCAATTTTCTGTCCCGCTTCTTCTCCCTCTTACACAACTTTAATTTCTTGCATAATATAATGTTCAGTTCCTATTATTACAATGATCATTCGATCCTAATGTAAAAATATAAGAAGGTAGATCCTCCCTCTCCATCGAAACAAAGAGATGTTGCTGATACAGTACCATAAAAAAAATAACAATAACTAAAATTAAAATTAACCAAATTTTACTGATGTAGAGGCAATCAGGAAAGCTGCATAGTGAAGAATACCCTACGGACAGGGGGATAATCCAACCAATATGCTTGCACAATGGAAAAGCCATGGCTATCTCTCCATCGAATCAAATTGCCAAAGGTGTGCGTTCCTGAGCCCATTCTAAAGTTTCAATCAATCCGCCAGATATCCGCGCAAAGAAATAAAAACACTAATCCAGTAGCCCAAATCAAGATGTCCACATAAGAACATCCACGCCCATACGGATAAAATATTTCATACCAAAAGGATTATATCCAGTGATAAGTGTTGAAGAGTTTAACCCATAGATAAATCTCTGAACCATCCCATTAAATAAGTGGAAGATTCATTTTAAAATGTGAACGTTCCAATGCCAGAAAGTGATGTGTTAAATGCATAAAAAGTACCCACCAATGGTATTTAACATCAGAAACGCCAAAATCAAAATGCGTCCAAGCAGAAATATCACAAAGTACCGCCGCGTCCTGGGCAGGCAGAAAAACTATAACCGAAATCCTTTTTATCTGGCATTAATTGGAACCAAGTGATCTAAAGCAACCTTGTACCTAAAATCAAGTAGGTTGTATGAAAACCTAGAGCAATAGCATGATGAACCAAGAAGTCCCCAGACATATGTTAAGAAGAGTGAATTACTATTTCAGTAACAGCAGCACCCAGCCCGGTAACCATATGCTTCGACCTGCATTGAATGCTGGGCCATTCGTTGAAGAAGAGTACATCGAAACCATATGACGTCTTAAATGAGCGGATTGTATCCATTGGGCAACATATAAGGTTCAATCACGCTTGTTTTTTCCGGAAGTACAAAAGCGAGCATAACATCCTGTATGAACCTAAAGGCCAAGTAGGGAACCCAAGAAACAGCTCTGGCCCAACCTTAAATGAGATATGATAGCTTCTTGTGGTCTAACATTTTGACAAACATATCCTCATTCTGTTCTGGATTGTAATCTCTAATGAAGAATATAGCTCCATGAGCAAAGGCTCCGGTCATGATAAAAACCTCGATTGTATGTGAATGAGTAATAACGCAGGCTTGAGTAGAAAGTATGTGTGCTATGAATGCCTTAGCAGGAAAGAGTACAGGTGTTGAGCTACTAAGGGAGTAAAACCCTAAAGAGGCTAGGAGCAAGACCTAATTGAAACTGAAGCGAATTAGTGATTTGTGTATAAAGACCCTTCTGCCACGCCTGAGCGACCCCCTGGAGGATATGTGTTTTTCTAAAAGATCTTTGATACTGTGCCCAATCCCAAGTTAGTTCTATACATAGACCAGCGACAGGAAAATAATGCAATAGGGCTAATGTAGTATGGCATATCGGTCAGCCAATAAAAACTTTGCGTTTGTTGGAGAATCCACGAGAAGGGTTAGAATGGCAGTTCCTGTTCCTTGGGGAGTACCAAATAAAGGCTACTCGAATCAGGGTTGGGGCAAAAGTTTCCACGGAACCGTAAAAAGTGGTCCAACCCTTGAGGATAGGGTAATACATCTAAAAAATTTCCATCATGACGTACTGTCCCCTGGTCCTGAATAGCACCATGAACTAAATGTCCTGTCCAAGCCAAAGAACTCACTCCGAAAACAAAAGTCCTGACAAATGATGATTAGACGAGATTCGGCATTTTGAACCACGAAACGCTTGGTTTCCATTTTGGTTGTAAGTGTAACCAACCCGCTATTCAGGATATAGCAGAAGACAATAATAGAAAAAGAGATCCAGTAGTACGACTTCATTAGTGCGTATCCGATTGTATACCACCCACTGATAAACACCGGAATAAGCGAATCTGGACCGGTGCACCTCCGAGTTAAATTATAATAAAGGCTTCTCAGCTGGTGACACCAAAATGAGGATCCCAAAAATGCATTGAGCATAAGGCTACTACATGTACCGGGGTTTTGTATCCATGACTCAAAATTTCCTTGCCAAGAGCATTGAAGAGATTTCCGGACGTCCACAGGAAGAAAGATTATTGCTAATTGCCCAAAGTGAGAAGCAAAATGTTCTGATAAAAGCGTTCCTCAGAATTAATCATGACTCTCGAAGTCATGTTGCGGTAGCAATACAAACCAAATACGGCGAGTAGTGGGGTCCTGAGCTAAAGCCCTTGGCTAAACTCGGAAATCTTAATGCCATCTGCCTTTCAAATCCTCCTACCTTATCCTCTGCAATATTCTGCTAGAAGAATGCCATGTTGGTGGCAATTCCACCCAAAGGTAAATGGGTTCTCCTAACGCACGTCCTTGTACAATGCTCAAGGCTCCTAGGCTGAGTAGCAGAGCCACTTTTACTTGTTATGATCCCAAACGATGGATTCAATGAGTTTTCTTTTCTTGCCAATACCCACGGCCACTGAATGAAACATTAAACTTGAAAGCCCAGACAAAATGAGCACCTAAGAAAAGAGACATCATGCAATAATGAAGAACCATAAGACTGAATTACTGAGATGCCTGTGCCATAAGAAATCCTCGAGCCCCCATTAATAGTAATGGAACCTGCGCAAAGTTTTCCTCCTGTAATAGATTTACTACCCTTGACACTTATAGTACCCCAAACATCCGACTAGATTTTCCAAGAAATGGAAAATAACCTACGGAAATCGCATTGTACATCCAGAACTATACCTAGACGACATGATCCCAGGCAGATACTTGCCATGTCCCCCTCTTCCAGTCCATCACAAGGAACACGAAAACAAGATTTGCTTTATCAAGTATCAACGGGAACGCGCGCAATCGAACACCTTTCAGTAGTTCAATAACAGTCACGTGGATCGTAAATTCATGATATGAATGGACTAAGAAGTATGCGGTTCCAATGGAATAGGTAACAAAGCGACTTTTGCCCGCCTACGCTACCAACCACCACCTCCCCATTAAGCTGGTACTTGCTGTTGGCAACCAGTATCTGTTATGCCGGGTGCTAAGCCATGGGTGTTTGGGTCACCATTGAGCAAAGATGGGTTGTAATTGTATGCGGTATCTGAAACATATCTTGTGGACGGCCCGACGCGCTCATTGTATCATTATGAATATACATCCAAACTGTGAAACCCAGACATAACATGCCCATTTACGATGTGATCTGCTTGCATCGCGTGTCTAAGCCAACATCTATAGATCGTTGTATCGCGTAGGTGATCGTAATCTCTAACCATCAAAATTGCTCTGCCATGTGCAGCAGCACCAACTATGAGACACCACCGCTCCACATGTGATTGTGTGAACAAGAAAGTTTGTCCATAGTCCATAGCTAGGTATGGATAGGGAGGCATGGCATACATATGGTGAGCTACAATAATGGTTACAGAGCCTAACATAGCCAGGTTAAGAGATAATTGAGCATGCCACGACGTTGTTAGGATTTCATATAGTCCTTTATGTGCCCTGGCCTGTAAATTACCTTTAATGAGCCTCTAAAATGTTCTTAATGCCATGACCAATGCCCCCAGTTGGTTCTATACATATGAACCAGCGCTCAGAAAGATTGCAATAGCTAAATGATGGTGTGCAATATCGGTCAGCCATAGACCCCCGGTTATTGGGTCCAATCCTCCACGAACAGTAAATAATATCCGCGTATTTTGACCAAATTCAGGTGAAAAAGGGGGGTTTGCTCCCTCGGCAAAACTGGGATAAAGTTTGAGCCAAAAGGTCCCGATTCAGATACTTCCATGAGGAAGTGGTATCTCTTTGGTATCAACTCCAGCGTCGAGAAATTGGTTATCGTTAAAGAACATGTATTTGGTTCCCGCCCAAGAAGATACCCAAGTCCTATTAACCCCGCTACGAGTGGTGATTTACATAGATTCTACATCTTGGAGACCAAGGCCATTAATTTGGGGGCGGCTTTGTGATAATTGAACCAACCAGCAAAAGCATTCACGATGCAAACAATCGCCAATGGCGTACAATGAGTTGTAATTCACTATTTATTCCAGATGCTCGCAAATCTGAAAAAATCCGGAGGTTATTATTTGTATCCCTCGGAAACCTCCCCCACATTCACCTTCAATATTTCTTGACCTACTCTTGGCCAAACACCTGGCAACTGGGTGCATGTGATAGTATCACTAGCCGCATCTTCAGAATTGGAAACGGGCGCATGGAATACATGCCACTCAGCCAAGAAATAATGAAGTGACCAAAATGAGCACTAATACTTTTCGAGAGATCTCCTCCAAATCACTGTTATGACTATCGAACTCGTGAGCATCAGCATGTAGTGAAAATTGTCCAGAATCCAGTGGTAGTATCATTGGCCCTTACTATTGTTCTGAGAAAGGGCGGTCTGGCCCATTCCTCGAAAGACTTTTTTAATGGTATCCACTATCTACAAACATTTCCACTTCCTGGTTCCGGCGAACGAATAATCATTAGTGCCTCCTCTTTCTCCTTCCGACACACGATACAAAGAGACCCGCCCACAGTTTTTAAGTGAACCTCTGAAGAAGCTTTTTATTTATGTTAGGATTAGTCCTTCTTTTCCTATCTCCGCCATCTATTTTTATTAGTTATTCACTAGAGCAATTATTAGTATCACTAGAGCAATTATGATATTGAAGTCAATACGGCAAGTGTCCGATCGATTATGACATAACGATTAGGTGCCCAACGGCGCCCTTCTCTCTTGGGAAAGTCCTTTCCAGCATGACGAAAAAACTATTTTTTGTGCAAAACTATGTACTTATATCTAATGTATAAATCCCATATGAATCTACTTCCATGGAATATCTTATTCTTTACTCTACATTAAATCACAGACCATTCATTAAGAATTAATAATATCCTTCCTATATCTTATCTGTATTAGTCATTCGAAGGTACCTTTTCTTAGCTTTTATTAGTTTTATTTCTATATTGTTATTTTCGGATCATTTATCCCCTAACGAGATACCATACAATGATTTTAGAATGGAAGGGATATAATAAAATTCTATGGGATCTTTTCATGGGAACGATCTATTTGTATTTGATTGATGGATCCAACAACTAATTGTTTAATGTTAAAAAAGAGAGTGGTTTTATCAATTATTCGCACGCCTCGTGATCTTCAACCAATTATGTCTCAATATAATTACCTGGACTAAGCGCTATAGCTTTGTTTTCCAATACTCAGCAGCTTGATCGAACCAAGGCCTCGCAATTTCAGAAATCACCTGTATAATGGCTGTTCCCCCGTCGGAATAGGTGGTTCCTTCCCTTAGAACCGTACTTGGAGTTTCCTACCTCATACGGCTCGGCAATCGATTCTTTTTACTTGCCCCCATCTTAATCTACCCTATGCGACTGAATTAGTATTGTCCATAAATGTATCCCTTTTTCCCCATTTTTGTGGGTTAGCCAGAGAGTTAATTACATAAGTTAAAACCTAATTTTTTGATCATACCAAGTTTTTTCTTTCTTCGCCCCTTCAGAAGAATGAGCTCGATCGCCCATACCTATAGATAGTGTTATATGTGTTAAATTTTCTGACAGTAACTATCTCGGTGTCATATGGACATTTAATATAGATATAGAATCTTTGAAAAAGACTTCCTCCATAAGATAAGAAAAAGAACTACTATCTTTGGGATCCTGATCTATAACCGCTGCTCAATACTTCTTAGTGATCGACTCTATTACATCAGTTGATTCCTTACTTTTAATCCCGTAGTATGGCTAAGTAGCCAAGCAGTTCTTACCCTATCGACCAATAGTTTGTTATTGATCTTTACCGGTGCTTGCTCTATCATTCATCCTTTATCCATAGAGTATAGTATATAGGCTGTATCTATTTCTTCCTATTTTGGGTTCTCGGTGAAGTCTCGCTTTAATTGCTACAGCTGATAAAAAAGCGTTGCTTTAGACGATGCCTATGTAAACGCCCTATTTTTTTCTAGTCTTTACTATCGATTGGATCTTTTTTTCCTTCTTCTATAGTGGAGATAGTCGCCGTAATGGACAGATCCGGCCATAATTATTAAAAGCTTGTGGTAAAATGGGGTTTTTTCGTTCTAGTGCCCGAAATAATATTCCAAAGCCTTTGTAGCTCCTCCGTTGCTTGTGTTATACTGCCTATGTTAATAGAGTAATATACTTCGATCAATAGGGACATTTCTGGTCGGTAGCTTCTAATAATTCTGTAAAGCTTCTCATAATTTCCTTCGATTGACCAACATCCGTTTACGGTCTTCATTTATTCAAGCATCTCCGGTTTCCAGAACCGTACGTGAGATTTTCATTTCATACGGCTCTCCCTTCTGTGCATAGTATAAAGGGAAATAATCCATGGAATTAAAATTTCACTATTCTCCTTATAACTGACATGATCTGGTCATTTTTTACAAGAAATTTCTAGCCAGCCCTTCCACGCAGAGTTTTTTCCTTAACACCATCTATTAGTGCTAGATGGAAATGGTAACTCCAGCAATTTCCTTGTCCTCAACGCCCCCTATTTTCCAGGAATTATTCCACTTCAACGATCTTTGATGGTTATACGGTACCCAAAGTACGAACGAGCTGGAGGTTTTTGTCCCAACCATTCTTGTTAGCCCCATACGATAAGGAAAAGGGTAAATTTATAACTAAGTTTTTGTGTTTGTTGATTTCCTGATGTGTAGTGCTTCTTCCCCCATGCCGCCTATTGTTACTATGAGTAGGATTGCCCTCAATACGGAACCTATAGGTGTACCTTCGCTCAAATACTAAAATCGACAATTGAAGCATCTGAGGCTGCATCAATCGAGGATACACGACAGATGCATTGTTCTATCTCCAAACTTCACCTTCACCAAGCGTGGAGTTTTATTTCAAAATTTGGTTCTTTCTATCCCGAACGTCCCTTTTCTTTCTCGTCACTACTGAGGACGACTAGAACTAAAAAAAAAAACAAGAAAAGAATCAAATCGCACCATCTCTGTAATAGGTAAAATGCCTTTTTTTCTCCGGAGTTTGTCCGGAATTAGTCGTATAAGATATTGGCTACATTGATAGGTCTATCAATAAAATTGCATTTATCCGAGATCTAGCATAATTAACAATTCCATTTCTCATTCTAAGGGTCCTTTTCATTAACCCCGAGGGGGTAATGATCTCGCAACTAAAGACTTGTACAGTAACTACATAACATAAAACAGCACGAATTCCTAAAAAATGTGTACCTTTTGTTCAATTGCCCTTTTTTTGTTGATTGGACAAAGTAGATAGGAAATATTGGAGGATTTTCATCCAATTTTCCGTAACATAACACGAACGGACTATTACTATTTCATCCTAAGTTGAATACAAATGACTTTTATTTTTATTGTGATTTCTGATAACTCGAGAAGTTTTTTTTGGATTTGGTTCTAATCCAAAGAGGCAAAAAAAGAATGAAATACGCCATTAAAAAAAAATAGAGTCTAGGTATGTAAGCATCCAATTTTGGTTTTTTTTTGTTTTGCATACATGCATACGCCATGCCAACAATTGAAAAATAGAAAAGCCATGGTAACGATTCATAAATTTGTACTAGATCTATGGGTACTGATGAGAGAAGTTTGTTGTTGAGAATAGGAAATGTTTATTGACAGGAAATTATTCCTATGGAACCTTCCATCAAGTCCCGTACCCTACTGGAAATAATATGGAATGATTTTCGCTATTCACCTCGGTTTTCTGTCAATTAAATATTATGTAGGAAGATGGCCGAGTGGGTGTTTCAAGCGTAGCATTGGGAACTGCTATGTAGCTTTTTGTTTACCGAGGGTTCGAATCCCTCTCTTTCCGGTTTCTCTTAATTCACGCAACGTTTTAATGAAACACAATTATATCAATCAAATAAAATTGAATACCATCAATCCCCAACAGAGGACCTGCACCTTTTTTTGATAGAATTCCTCTATTCCTAATTTACATTACCTGTGGTACGTGTAAAATACAAATATCGAAAAGAAAGAGCCAAAAAAAAACTCTTACTACTGCTATCCCTTTGTTGGAGTACGTTGAATGATAAAAATGCCGGATCAACGGCCCTTAGATTCATTTAATTTGTATTTCGGCCGAAAAGAGACAAAATTCTCTGAAACTTTTCCTTTTTGTTTATTTTTCGTTTTAAGTTCAAGTCTGAGGGAATAATATTCTAACGACTAAAACAACTCTTTATTGAAATCGATCTTTACTATCTATTATTTGATTTATCTCCTTTATATTGTAATGAATCCAAAAGTCAAATGTTTTGCAATTACCTCGGGGGGGATAAGCAATATAATTTTTTAATCAGAGCGTTCGATCTTTTGTTTATATCTCTTCGTAATCCGTAATATCTCGGGTTTTACAACGCCGATAACTGGTAATATCCCTATACTCACCATTAACTCAAATATTTCTATGGTTAACTAATATTCCTGGCTCCAGGAATGGTCAGAAGCCATCACCAATCGGAAAAGATGTTATCCAACGCGCATCTCAAGTAATTGTAGTAAAACCTGGACCTGTTTACCTCACTACCTAGACCCTTCCTGGCTTTATTCACGTCGATTCAGGATGCCAACTCCCTACTACTCCGTAATTGTCTGCTTCTGGAACAGACATAAGGAACCGCAAATATTCATTTCCTGATTTTTCTTTCTCTAACATACGATGGGCGATCCTTTTCCCCTAACGCCTATTGGTTTTTTAAGATCATTCCGATCTAGTCTTTACGTATTGTCCTGTAAAGCCAGGCCCCGACTGCGTAAATTTTTTTGAAACGAGGTCCTCGAACGGCGCATAACGACTCTTTTTTGTTTTTTTGATTTTAATTGTAATTTCACTTTTTTCACGAATACAAAAAATGACACTGAACTATAAATTAAGACTGAACTAAGGGATAACAAAGCAAGCCTAAATTTACCGAAATACTACAAAGTAAATAAAATAATTGTAGTCAATATCCGGATTTTTTTTTGTATAGATGGGAATGCAGCTCCGTTTTCTGTTTGTTCGGTAGAGAAGATCTCTTGTTTTCAATAATTTTTGGTCTGTTGCAAGTTACCACTACATAACATATTGGAAAAGGAGGAGCAGATTAGCATCACGAAAAAATCGAATAGAGAAAAAGCCGGCTTATCGGAGTCGCACCGATGACCATCGCCATTACAATGCGATGTCTCTAACTCTGAGCTAAAGCGGCTCACATAACATACAGATCGTATATATATTGAGAAACTACGATGTAGCTATTCCTGATCTATCTCTATTAGCTATTCGTTTAATTTAACTATGAACATAACTTATAACTATATAGTATAGTTCTATATAGTTAGATAGTATACTTAGTATACGGTCAACGATATACTATCTAAACTATATACTCTAACTAAACTATATACTATAACTAACTATATAAGAATTCCTGACTATTTCCCTTCGACTATTCTAACTATCATCTACCGATCATACAAACAGATGTATTTATCCTTTATATTAAATTTTATTTAATTTATTTATTTATCTTATAATTTACTTTATATTAATATAATAGAATGATAGAAACATTGGTTAAGTGGAAATTGTGATTAGAAAAAATCTAATTATTTCTTAAAACTATTATGTTTGAAGCAGTTATCAGAAATTATAGGAAATCGTATTATAGGAATCATAATCATATTCATATAATTTAATTTATCTTAGTTTAATTCTCGCTATAGCGAATCGGTCCTAAGATACAAAACGATAAGGATACAGATAACAATCTAAATGAAAATGAGACATTCCTCTTGGTTGGATTATTTCGAAAGGAGAGATAGGACAAAAAAAAGAAGAATGAAATTCGACCGTTCCACTTTCCAAATCCCACTGTAAAATGAAAGGGAGGAACAACAATCTATCTGTTGGATATATCTATCCATATTGAATTGCGGATACATCAAGTGATGAATCATTCTGATGAAAACAAGTCTTCAAATAAATGACTGTATTGCGGATAGCCCAAAAAATCAAACGAAGCAGCATACACTTTTCATATAGAAATCTTATCTAACGAATTCAACGGGTCCAAACAAACCAAATAATGAAAAAGATAGTTTGAATGCCACTAGATCTTGTATCAAAGGGTATATGGCGAAATCGTAGACGCTCGGACTTGTTGATTGAGCCTTAGTATGGACCCTCTACTGTAACTTCCAAATTCAGAAAACCCTGGAATACAAATGGTCAATCCCTGAGCCAAATCCTTATTTTGAGAAACCAAAGGTTTATAAACTAGAATTTTAAAAGATAGGTCGAGACTCCCTGAATCTGTTCTATCGAAATGAGTTTCACTACGTTTTTGTTTGGTATCCTTCGGAATCCGTCTATCCAATTACAGAAAAGATGGTCCTATATCCAATCGTATGTATACATACTGCCTACCTCAAACGATTAATCATTCCCCGAGTCTATATATTATAATTAGATATAATTAGAATATAAAAATTATAGATTAAAATTCAGAGTTATTATGAATCCCTTTCAAAGGAAGTTGAGGAAGAATACGAAATATTCATTATGAAATCATTCATTCACAAGTTTAAGATCTTTTGGAAAAACTGATTATCGACAGAAGAAAGAGGAGGTCCCATTCTACCTGTCCCTACGACAATGAAATTTATAGTAAGAGCAAATCCGTCGACTTTAAAAAAATCGTGAGGTTCAAGCCCTCTATCCCCAATGAAAAAGACCTAGTTTACTGCAGAATTATTGCTGATCCTCTTCTTTTTTTTCAGCAGTGTTCAGTTCAAACAAAATTCACTATCTTTTCTCATTCCTCTACTCTTTTCACAACGATCCGAACTAAAATCCTTGGGAAACAATCTTATCCAATTTTTATAGAACCTGTACCCAATGAAACTATAAGGGGCACAGAATTCTATTATTGAATCAGTCACAGTCCATATCAAATTATCTTACACGTAACTTGTCAATGTTTTACTACTTTTTAGTCCCTTTTTTAACATAGACACAAACTTCCCAGGATGATGCACGGGAATGGTCGGGATAGCTCAGTTGGTAAGCAGATACTGGAAAATTCCCTCGTTCACCAGTTCAAATCTTGTTCCTGACCGTAAATATTTATCGGATAGATATCATACATTACTCGAGTAGATCGTGCGTTAATCAGGCTAAGCAGTATACGTCATTACTCAAAGCTAGATGTTACTATTTACTCTCGAGATTGTATATCTAATATACCTCCTTTTGGGGGGATTGGTAAAAATATATGTATGGATGGTTCTGGTAAAGACCAACGTGAGCATATGCTCTTCCTCTTTGTTTCTTTCTTGTTTTTCTTCATACGGTGCTTTCTCTCATTCAAAAAGAATTAGTCTTCATCTAGATTCAAAATAAAATAGTGCTACCCAACGGCGAAGAAATCCAAGCCCGGCACATCATGCCGTATGCATGGCATGAAACGTCGGCGCGGAGGGTGGTTGCGGAAGGAGCTCCGGGATGCTGCTTTTGTCGCCGCATCCATTTGCGGGTATACGGGCTTATATTTCCCATGCAGAGCGACGCGTCGTTGTTGCAGGCGCCAGGAAGAGGAGGAAAGATGGAGTGAGGGACGAGGCCGGTGGGAGGTGCGTCGGACG